>JAKSZP010001476.1:0-163490 GCA_022478985.1 Massospora cicadina | reverse complement strand
TATTCTAACCCAGAGAGGCCATCTGACACCCCTGCGCAACTGTCTACCCACTGGTGTGATGAGTTAACAGAAAAAATTAACGTCCTAACCTCCTTGGAGGATCAGCAAAAGGAGTATATATCACAACTACTCAGTAAATTTGAGACGTTTTTCTGCCATGATGGTGGTGATGTTCCACTCTCAACCTTGGGTTCAAACCAGATTGATGTTGGTGACGCTAAACCCATTGCCAGATGACCCTAACGCCTGCTACAAGCATGAGAAAAATTTGTTGAAATAGAGACCAAGAAAGGGATAGCCAGTGGCTTCATTCACCCCTCTCAATCACCGTGGGCGTTCCCTGTCATAGTTGTCCCCAAAAAGAATGGTAAACTCCGTTTGTGCGTTGACTACATCCCTCTAAACTGAGTAAAAAAGAAAAATGCATACCCAATGCCACTGATCACAGACATCTTCAATACCATGGGAGACGCACAGTACTTCACCAATATTGATTTTTTCTCTGGACATACTATTAACTTGCAATGGAGGAAGAGTCTATTCCAAAAACGGCGTTTGTCACCAAATTGGGACAATTTGAATACACTCAAATTCACTTTGGTCTTAATGGAGCTCTTAGAACCTTCTAAAGGTTATAGATTAATTATTCCATGGATTATCAAGTTGGTGTGTCATTGTCTACCTTGATGATATCACCATCTATTCCACTTATTTCAATCAACACCTGCAGGACCTAGGAGCAGTACTTCACTGGATTAAGGAAGTAAACCTCAGCACTAATGAGCCAAAGCTGATACTCTGTGCTAGAGAGCTGAAAATGCTAGTGCACATTATCTCACCAGAATGAAAATGCACTGACACCTTTAAGGTGGAAGCCATTTCTACATGGCCCATCCCAAACAATGCAGCTGAGCTCCTGAGCTTATTAGGAACTGTCAACTACTATTGGGCCTTTATTCCAAACTTCAGCAAAGTGGCTGCTCCATTGCATTAACTTCAGAAGAAGGGAAACCTTTGGAACTTCAGTGATGCTGCCACCAGAGTTTTGTCAGCCTAAGAAATGCATTAGTTCAAGCTCCCATACTGATCTTCCCCAACTTTGACAAAAAATTTCAGGTGTTCACAGATGCCAGTGATTCAGCCATTGGTGCTGTTCTTACACAGCTACAAGAAAATAAGTACCTACTGTCAAATTTATCTCCAAGAAAATTGCCTCAGCAGAATACATCAACTCAACATATGAGAAAAAGGTTCTGTCTGTGGTGCTTGCTCTTTGTAAATTCTGTTATTGTCTGTTGGAACGGTGGGTCACCTTATTTACTGACAACTTAGCAGTAAGCTTTCTGCTAAATCCTATCCAAAATATACTCTGAGTATGCTGGAGATATGAGCTAATGGGGTTTGATTTAAAATTTGTGCACCCCCCTGAATGGCTCAACGCAGTAGCATATGGGTTATCACAAATTTACATTAACTCACTGGGACCAGCAATCTTCCATATGGTGGAGATAAATCTTGATAAAGAGCACCTGCAGATATGGAAATTTCTAGAAGGTTTTGAAGTGCCAAGTGATACCTAGGATATACCATCATTTAAGAAACGTTGTTCAAAATTTTTAACATCTGAAGGGCACCTTTATGTATTCACCTAAGGATCAGTGGCCCAGGTAGTTCCAAGAAATCAATGCATGCAGCGTATGAAGGAGGCCCATGATGAAACCAGACATTTTGGAGTATAAGCCACCTTTTGAGACTCTTTGCTGTATACTGGTGGTAAAATGTATATGCTGAAGTCAGTAACTATGATCCACATCCCATGTCTGCCAGGTCTTTGCTAAGTTGCCAGGTGCCCAGAAGCCCCTGAACCCTATAGCAACACCTGGACTATTTGAGATGTGGGGCTTCAACTTTATGGGACCTTTAAGATTTGCTACCATTGGATCAAAATATATTCTAGTAGCCACTGAACACTTCAGCTGTAGGCCTGTTGCCAAAGCAGTTTTTCAAGATGACACAGCCACCTCAGCACATTTCCTATATGAAGAGATATTTACTATCTATGGACCACTTCATCTTATCCTGACTGACCAGGGATCATATTTCAACAATAAATAATTGAGAAAATGTTGGCCCAGATATGCACTCATCACTCCATGACAACAGCATATAACCCTCAGTGTAATAGCCTAATTGAATGGATGAGTCAAATACTGATGCATGACCTGGATTGGAGCATCACAGACAACCCTAATAAATGGCCAGAACACTTACCTGCCATCCTTTGGGCATACTGAACCAAAATCCATAGTACTACCAAGTGTATGCCATATGAACTACTGTTTGGAATAAAGTTTCAGCCCAACCCATTGGCCAAGCAACTTAGTAACTATTTTTTATCAACTTGTAACTAAAAATGATCTGACATGGAGAAACTGGTACAAGATCATTCCCATCAAATGAAGACCAACTATGGCAACCACCTCAAAACCCTCCAGGCTTTTACAGTATGAGACCTAGCCCTTCTATATTGAAATCAACTTATGAACTCCCACTCCAGGAAAACCTATTTATATTTCAAAGGGCCATTTAGAGTTACCAAAGTACTTCCTTATGAAACTACAACCTAGAGACACTTATAAAATGCCATACCAGTCAACTATCAATGGCAACTGCCTTAAACTTTACCAATATAAAAATGAATAGGGGGAGTGTCAAACATATTAATAATTCTATAATGATTCATTAGATAATAATTCTCTGTTTGATGAATATTTATTTTTTATCTTGATTCCAGTTGATTCTCCTAGAGCGTTCTAGGCACTGGAATATCCCCAGAAACAGGTAAATACCTTCAGTTCTTATCATAATAAATTATTAGATTATAGAGTTTAACTTCCTGCTGTATTTTTATCTTTAAGTTTAAGAAATATCCCTCCCTGGGTATTTTTAGTCATAAACACCCAGGATTACTAATGACAACTGCTGAATTGATGATCCTGAAAATACTGAAAGTTATGCTATGCCACCAGTAATCTGTTGGGAAATATAGCATAATCCCCTAGTCCCTGACAATGTAAACTATAAGCAACCTAGAATATACAGTGTAGTATATATACTATAAATGGCTATTATAAGTCAGTTTAAAATATGGTGTCAACTTCAAAAAGGGTTTGATTGAGTATTTATAATTTCTTGATTATTTTATAATTTTTAGTGCCATTTTTGAAGGAGGTTCTTTTTTTCCTAAAAAAATTACATTTATTTTTATATTCATTACAAGCTAATTTGTAATCATTTCATTGATTTCATATTCATCACAAATCAATTTATAATAATTTTATTAACTTTAATAAACATAATCTAAAATCAAAGCCTTTTTGTAACCAGAAAAAAATACCACTGAAAAATATATGAAATGGCCAGTATTGGATATGAAAATCAAAGAAAAATATATAAATTGGCTTGAAATGAATGCAAAAATCGATGAAAATTATATAATCTGGCTTGAAATTAATGCGAAAATCAATGAAAAATATATAAATTGGCTTGTAATGAATGCGAATTGCCCTTTAAAACCCTGTGACAGATTTAATAACCTGCCGATTAAAGGTAAGATGGTCCAAGTGGGAGATTAACCGCCTACCAAATAAATTTACCAGCAGTCCCCAAGGAATATCTATCGACCCAAACGAGGGTAAATTCAACAAGATCAATTCAAGCCTGATAGCTACGATATTTAAATTTACTTACCGGTAACTTTGATAGCCCTCACCTTAAACGCAACTTTGATCAATTCTACGATGGTGCGACTTATAAAGCAAGCCTCAGCTAGGCGAGGGTTGAGCTACCAACCCTTGACGCGATTTACAGGCTTACCCAACCAACCCCTCCTTTACAGAGTTCAACCGTTGACAAAAAGTTTGACGGGGTTTTCAACACCCCCGGGGCTCGGCACCTTGGCGCTTGGCCAAAGGGTTCGCCGCCTAAGCTCCGAATCTAGTGCTCTGCCTGCAGAACAAATGGAGGAGAGCTTGGAGGACGGCGTCCTACCGCTTTCTCGTATCCGCAATCTGGCCATTATTGGTAGGTTATAAACTGATCTTTTAATCTTTGAGGGCTCTGGGTTCAGGTAGTAGTATAGATGTTACGGGTGTAGGCTTTTTATTACCGTTACGTTAAGCAACGGTCGCATTTTTAATTTTGGGGTTTGGTATACAACTCGCTTTGAAAAATGTATAGCTGTATTATTTTATGATTAATGTGTTTTTATACCTCGGGTCAGCATCTTGCTTTGCCCCCACTTTTAACGGGTGGATAATATTAAATCTGGCATACCCGCATATAAAAGTTATCCTTGAGCCATATAAGCTATAGACCTGGAATTGATGGCGCTCATTAGCTCACGTCGACCACGGGAAAACGACGCTCGTGGACTGCCTGCTCAAGCAGTCCGGCACCCTGTCTTCGCTCCAGGGCGTGCGGGTGATGGATCATAACGATCTGGAGCGCGAGCGCGGCATTACCATCCTGTCCAAGTGCACCAGCATCATGCACAAGCACCATCGCATCAACATCGTAGACACTCCCGGGCACGCAGATTTCGGGGGCGAGGTCGAACGCATCCTGTCAATGGTGGATGGGGTTGTTCTAGTGGTAGATGCGACGGAGGGGCCCATGACGCAGACGAAATTTGTCTTAAGCAAAGCGTTGCAGCGCGGGTTGCGGCCGCTGGTGGTGCTTAACAAGGTGGACCGGCCCTCATCCCGGCCTGAGGAGGTGGATAGCGAGTTGCTCGATCTGTTTGCGCTTTTGGGGGCAACTGATGAGCAGATGGAATACACGCTCATGTATGCCTCAGCCAAGGAGGGCTGGGCATTACGGGACCTGCGCGAGACCAACAAGGGGTGCGGGATGGCCCCACTGTTGGACATGATACTGGAATATGTTCCACCCCCTAAAGCGGATCGCAGCCAGCCGTTCCAAATGCTCGTGACGCAGCTGGAAAGCAACGCCTACCTGGGCAAGTGCTACCTGGGAAGGGTCCACTCCGGGCGGATCAAATTGGGAGACAGCCTGCGGTGCCTGACGCCAGCGGGCAAAGTGGCGGAGGAGGGGCGCGTGACTAAAATGTTCCTCCAGGCGGGGCTAGAAAAGGCGGCGGTGGTGGCGGCAGCCGCCGGCGACATCATCAGTATCGCCGGCCTGTCGAAAGCCGGCATCAACTCCACCCTATGCGCCCCCGCCGTCGAGGCGCCGCTGTCGGCCCACAAAATCGACCCGCCCACCG
Source organism: Massospora cicadina (assembly GCA_022478985.1). NCBI lineage: Eukaryota > Fungi > Entomophthoromycota > Entomophthoromycetes > Entomophthorales > Entomophthoraceae > Massospora > Massospora cicadina. Next base: position 158,203 of record JAKSZP010001476.1, on the reverse strand, counting down.
TCTCCATGGTCTTCAACGTCAACACTTCGCCGTTGGCTGGGACCGAGGGCAAGCTGTTAACCTCCACCGTGATTGGTGAGCGCCTCTTCCGCGAGGCCGAGACAAACATCGCCCTGCAGATCACGGAGTGTCCAACGGGTGGCTTTGAGGTGCGGGGGCGCGGCGAGTTGCAGCTCGGCGTTTTGATCGAGACGATGCGAAGAGAGGGCTTCGAGCTCGGCATCTCGCCACCCCGGGTCATCTTCAAACGCGGGGAGGGCAAGGAGGTTTTGGAGCCCATCGAGGAGGTGACCATCGATGTGGACCATGACTTTACTGGCACGGTGATCGAAAAGCTCAGCAAGCGTAAGGGGGAGGTAAAGCATTCGGGGAGCTTGGTGAGAAGGCCCGCCTGGTGCTGTACGTGCCCACCCGCGGCCTGTTGGGTTACTCGTCGGAGTTCAAGAACGACACGCACGGCCAGGGGATCCTGAATCATACCTTCCACTCGTACATGCCCTACAAGGGCCCCATCGAGAGTTCCCGTAAAGGGTGTCTGCTGTCCAACTCCAAGGGCGAGGTTACCCACTATGCCGCCAGCCTCATCGAGCCCCGCGGTAAGCTCTTCGTCGTCCCGGGGATGAAAGTTTACCCTGGGATGGTGATTGGAGAGTACAACAAGGGCGACCACGACCTCGAAGTCAACCCGATTCGAGCCAAGGCCGTAAGCAACATGCGCAGCGTCATTAAGGAGGAAGCCATCCGCCTTACGTCCGTCAAGCCGATGACGCTGGAGGAGGTCATCGCCTACGTCGGCCCCGATGAAATCATCGAGGTGACCCCCAAAGCTGTGCGGCTTCGCAAAATGGAACTCGAACCTTCAAAGCGCCGCAAATCGGCTCGCCAGCCCATCGACGCTTCTGTAGATTGCGTGGACTGAAATCTCAATTGCATAAAAGTTCTCTTATCGGATTTGAGATGTAGGCATGGCTAAGTTCGATGATGCCTTTTATGGGCTTTAATCTCACGCAGAGTATTATCCCTTAGGCAGCAAGTTATAAGCTTACCCTCTTTTAATCCCGTCCCTAGCCTCTTTTCATAGGTTACGCCTGGCAGCTTTAGTGAGTTGGCGCTCCTTTTTTCATTTTAGGTTAGTATCAGTTACCAAGGCTTATGAAACCTTGCGGCTTTTAAACCATAAACTTTGGTTACAATCTTTTCCGATAACGGTGGCGTGTAATAGCTGGGCACGTAAAAGGATTTTAACCGCCAAGCGAGCTAAGTTTTGCGGCTACCAAGCTTCAAAAGGTAAAGCTTAGAGTGGAATCGATGGGGCCAAGCTTACGAAGGTTTCTATGTGCATAATATTACTTTGCGGCTAAACAACATGAACCCTGTACCCTAGAAGCTATAACTTTAGTTTGCGCACCGAGTAGTGTTCCATAGTAACCCCTTCTAGACTAGAGATACTTTTTTGTACAGCCTATCAACTTTGTAAACTTGGGTTTTATTAAATTAATGGGATTGTACAGCTTTAAGTAAGGCAGGACAACCTATAGATAAGAAGCGGAGGTAAAGAAGGCGAGTGAGAAATTGTTGAGTGCAAGATACCAGCTGGAAGGGGATTTTAAAGTCCGAGTTAAAGTGTAATTTCAGCTACAATCTAACCCTTTCAAAGGTTTAACTCTTCATAAATTTTATCTAGAAAGCATGACTTGGGATAAGTATGCCAAATGAGAATAATTGCGTGAACTTCTAGTGAATAGTAGAAAAAGCTGATTAAAAATTCTTCTTATATATGGTAGTTTGGTAGGCTATAATTATGTTGACTTTTCTAGGGGCTTAGCTAATCTATAGACTTCAACTAGATAGTTTTTATCCAATTAGATTTTTGGCTACAGCTCAAAAAGATGAATTTTTATATACCATCTACTAAAGGTATCAACTGGATGATGGATCTATGTTGCAAAGGCATAGAATCTAGTTGATAGAGGTTTCCTAATCCATTGAGCCACCCCTTTACTTTACCATTTGACTGATATATCATTTTAGTTGGTTTGTCAATAAACTTGAGTTGTATAGATGGTAAATACTATTTCAACAAAATTTAGGTATAGATTTATTTCACTTAGAAATTTTTATCTTTTATTGGAACTATACTTAACTAGTCCCAACTTTTTAGAGTAAATGATAAACTATATTATAGCTGTTATAAAATAGAACCTTGATACCAAGCTTCTAAAGTATTACTAGATAAAGCTAAAGTGTATAACTTAACTAGCCAATCAATCAAAAATATATACGCTCAACTCACTATCTTATCTAGGGCTATAGTGGTTGGAGTGAAAGCTCTATAAAATACTTTTTGGTCATTCAGGCATAGTGAAACTATGTATATATGGTGAATAGATTCTGCTAACATTGATCTCTAGTGTATAACCCATCTAATCTGATTTGACTCAATGGAAACCATCCTAAAGTGCAGATCTTCTTCCTTATAGTTTATATCCCTAACATGTTTGTTGCCCAGCGTGATTCAGTTGAGTTTCTCACGAGGCCCAAATGTGACTATTGACAAATTGTCAAATGCCAGGAAGCGAGAAAAGTATTAAAAAATTATAACCTACTGTCCCAATTGTCCAAAATCACCACAAATGGGTTTAAACTATTTTAACAATACTATAATATACTGTAATATAAATCATATCTATCATAAATATAAATTAATAAAAAGTATAGTATAATGGGAATTTTTTAATGCTTCTATTTTGTATCTAATCTAAACCTCTATCCATGAGCCAAAAACTTCATTTTGCGTGCTTTTTTCCTAAGTACTTCTTCCAAGCTAATGATGGTTTTTGGGTGGTTTTTTACCACTTTGATTTCATTTATGATGTCATATTTAAAATTGGTATTAGCGATGCTAATCCTATAAATTGTGCATTAACACATTCATTGCCCTGTCACCCAAATATAGGTGATGGGCCCCCACTGGAGCATACCCATCACCCATATTTGGGTGACATGGTGACAAATGTGTTGAATTGACTGGTATATTGTATCTGCCATAGGATTAACCAACTTTAAAGCATAAAACATGTAAAATTTATTTTTAGCTTAACCTTTTCAGTCATTTTCAAAAAGAATTATCCATTTTTTGGCCTTAAAATTGGCACAAATTTCTTAGCCAACGTTCAATCTTTTTGTAATCATTTTGGTCCCTGTCCATAACATAGATATCTAGTAGATTTGGTCTTTGTTCATAACATAAATTTTTGGTAAATTTGGTCCTTGTCCATAACACGAATATTTGACAAATTTTGAAATAAATATATGTAAATCTCATTTTTTGGATGCATATATGTATTTTTAGATTTACATGCCCCTCAATTTTTGATGCATATATGCATTTTTAAAATTTACATACCCCTCAGTTTTTAGATGCATATAAGCATTTTTAGATTTACATCACCCCCATTTTTTAGATGCATATATGCATCAAATGATTGAAAGGGTTAATTGATATAAGAAGCTTGAGATGATAAGAGGTTATTACACAAAAATTTTATACTAGCCATAGCATGCTTTAATATCTATGAGGTGTGGCAGAAAAGTAATGAGACTGATTTTTTACTTACCAAATTTTTTATTTTTTTTCAAACATCAATCTTATCCCCTTCAAAGTAGTTCCCTTGGGCAGCTACACACTGATGGAGATGTTGTTCCCACTGTTGGTAGCAGCGCTGGAAGTCTTCAACTGGTATGGTCTGTAGCATGTCCATTACACTCTTTTGGATATTTTCTAAAGTCCCTATATGCCATCCTTTGAGGACATTTTTCAGTTTAGGAAATAGGAAAAAGTCACAGGGACTGAGGTCAGGTGAATAGGGGGGCTGGGGAACCACAGGAATACCTTTTGAGGTCAAAAATTCTGTGACAGAGAGGGCAGTGTGATATAGGGCATTGTCATGATAGAGCATCCATTTGTCTGCAATGTCTGGTCTCACACAAATGACCCTTTTTATGAGCCTTTCAAGGATGTCTTTATAAAAAACTTAGTTGACAGTTTGTCCTGGAGGAACAAATTCTTTGTGGATGATTCCCCTTCTGTCAAAAAAACAAATCAGCATTGATTTGATCTTTGATTTGCTCATTTGAGCTTTCTTTGGTTGAGGAGAACTTGCAGTGTGCCACTCCTCACTTTGCCTCTTGGTCTCAGTATCATATTGAAAAATCCATGATTCATCACCTGTGATTACATGACTAAAGAAATCTTGCTCATTGGCAATTCTGTCAAGAAGATCAAGACACTTGTTTTTTTTGATTGTCCTTCTGCTCAATTGTGAGGTTTGTTGGCACCATTTTGGCACAGACCTTTTGCATGTGCAAATGTTCAGTCAAAATTTGATGAACAGTAAATCTGTTCAAATTTAATTCTTCACTCAATATTCTTAATGTTAATCGATGGTCTGATCTCACAAGAGTAATTACATATTCAATGTTTACATTGGATTTAGAAGTTGAAGGCCTCCCTGAGCAGTGTTCATCTTCAACATGTTCTCTGCCTTCCAAAAATAATTTATGCCAGCGAAAAACTTGAGCTTGGGATAAAGAATATTCCCCATATGCTTGTTTTAACTTTTCAAATGTCACACTTGCTGATTCTCCAAGCTTAACACAAAATTTAATGGCACAACGTTGCTTCAAATTATGCTGTTCCATTTTGTGTGATGCACAACCAAAACACAACTTCACTAATAGCAGTCACAACAATCACATAGTTAACAGAAGGAGTTGAAACTTGCACTGAGAGATGGGAGGGGGCTGATACATGTGCTCTGTCAAGGACAACAGCGCAGCGTTGCCAGATCACTTGCAGTGTTCCCAGTCTCATTACTTTTCTGCCACAACTTGTATAGTCAAGATTGATACAAAACTATATGTTTTTATAAAAGTACATGCTTTATCTAAAATGATATATTTTAAGATCTTTTATCATACTTAGTTTTTTGTTTTCAAAACCTGATTATATCAGTGAATAAAGCTTTTGAGGTTAAGTATATAAGTTAAGTTTTTTAGTACTTGATTCTTATAGGAGCAATGAAAATAAGTTAATGGCATAAAGGCCATATGGCCAAGGTTATAACCTGATATGTGTGAATAAACTATATATGTTGTGCAAAAGAGAGGAGTACCCTAACAACATTTTTACTGATTTAATAAGGTACATAAAAGCAAGTATGTTATGGTAGTTTGTTAATTTATCATCAGCACTTGGTATATAAAATTCTATAAACCAATACTGAGTCTTTATCTACTAAGTTATGGATTGAGGAGGCTTAGCTTTGTTCTTAGAGGACGTACCAAAGATATAGGCATTATGTTCTCATTAACTAACTGAGCAATTATAATCTAAACTTATTTAAAGCTCAAATCTTAATGGATGGCATTATAGTACTAGATTACTCATTTAACAGTAAAAAATAAAATTGGTATTTAGTTGGCTAAGTTGAGCAGGTCTACTATAACTTTAATATATGGTAAATCTAATTTACACAATCTAGGTACAAGCCCCAACTTGAAGTAACCTAACAAGGTATACTCATGCATACTCAGATGTGCTTAAATTGTTTTTTATTGAAAGCTATAGTTTGAATGAGAATTGCCTTTTTTGGTTTGCAAACTACCTATTGAGCCTATAGTAAAGTTATCCCTCTAGAATTATAGTATGATCCATCTATTTTTTTAAAATAGTTATATTGTACCATGAAGAATTCCTACCAAATATATGTGACAGTAACATAAAAACCTTGGGACCATAAGCTAACCTAGAAGATATGTTAGCAGTTACTTATTTTTATAAGCTAGTACTTTATAATGATTGTTAGATATGGTATATAAAACAATATATAAGTTAAACTTAAAATATAATTAATTTGGTTGCTAGGTCATAGTTACAGTATATTAACTTATATATTAAATTAGTTCATTATCTATAAGCTACATATAGTGTAGTATACTAGTCAATGTTTTTCAAGAGAACTTTAAGGAGAGCAAAAACACTAATTTCAAAGGTAACCTATAACTAATGGTATACAATAGCTTCTTTATGAACTTGAACCCTAGGTAGCTGCAGTAGTTTCTAATTGACATCACAATTACTTTATAATCATTATTATAGTTTATATATCTTTATTTTTTTTCTGCACAGCTTAGTATAAGATTATATCATATATTATCAACTTCTCATATTGCCATAAAATAATGGAAAAAATCTTAAATTATAGGATCAAAGTGATCTCTATGACAATAGCTTGGTTGCTTTTTTATCAAATAACTCTAAGCCAATATCTATGACATGTTATACTTTAGACCTCTAGTACACAAGGCCATAAAACTAGCCTTTTAGTATATTTATAGCATCAAGTGAAAAGTTTCTATTTTTACATTATATCCATTTTACCTAGTTCATTTATGTCCATTAGTTATAAGCTTGCCTAAATTTAATCAGGATACATAAAGTTTTAAATTTTATCTGAGGTGGGCTAACCTGGGGACAATACTGCACCAATTGAGGGGAAATTGAATGAATGGGAAAGGAGGATAAAATCTGGAAAACCTCCATGCGCGGCATATGATAGGCCAGGAACTCCATGGACTGCCTTTGCTATCCGCTATCTCAGTTTAGGGCATTAGTGTGCAATGCAACACAGTCATAGTCATCCCCTACCCAAAGTTCCAGGATACATAAAGTTGGCCCTGGGAAAGTATGATTTTATAAGAATGAGTATAGAGATCCTAGTGACTTTCATTATGATTTTTGTTGTCAATGTAAAAGCAATATTGTTGCTGAATTTTAGCGATTTAACTTTAGAATATGTTGATTGGTATCAATGTATTATTTGATATGAAGTTTAATCTCATCTTTAGCACAACCTTCCATAAAATATTTTTACCACAGCGAAAATGATAATATATTTTTTAAGCTTTGTACTATTTCACACCTTTAGTAAGATAGTATGCTATAAAAGTATCATCACGGTATAGGTTAAGCATGTTTAGGCACAATTGAGAATCTAAGAGCTTTAGTGAAATTGTGCAAATATAGCTTGATCATTACCTGTGACTTCGCCATCAGGATTGGTTGATGTTTGACCAGAAGGTAGTTAAATTTTATAATAAATGCTATGTAATCTTATTCTTGTGGCTAGGGAGTGATGTCAACAAAGCTTTACGTTGCTTTATGAAGTTTTTTGTCAATGATTAGGTAACATCATTAAAAATATATTGAACAGATGTCACTATAATGCATAAATCTTCTGAAAATGGATATTCTGTCACTGGGCTAGATGAATTTTACATTACCAATGGTAAGTATCCATTTGATAAATTTATAACTGTTAGTTATCAACCAGCAGATGACTTTTATATTGACCGCCAATTTAGATTTATAATATCTCCAAAGAAAGATACTTTGTGGAAGACACCATGTTCAAAACTATATTTTAAAATTGAGCAAATTGTTGGTGTATGGAAAAAGCCTCAGTCAAAGCTACAGCAGCTCACCTTATATTTGTATGCTCCATCATGAATTCATTGTGTTCATTCAGGGGGTTTAAAAGCACTCTTTTGGCCTGAATATAAGATAGTTGAAAAATACACATATTGTAAAATACTTACTTTTCTCCAAGTTATTACTGGCATTAAAGAAAATCTTTAATAAGGTTGAAAAAATCTAAGGTAAATCAAGGGAGGAATGAACTTGATTTATTCTTTCATAAGTTTTGAGGATGTACTAGTTACTCATTAGTGATAACAACTTCTTAATATCAGTTTCTGCTAAAGACTATTACAAGTTTTCTTACTAGCTTTAATAATTTAAAAAAGAGAGCCCATATTATGATAACCTGGGGCCTAATACATTGCTATATGCCATCCTAGGTTATTGATTAGAAAGGCTTATTAGTATCAACAGAGCTCTAGTTCTTTAGTGTCATAGCATTATAATGGTACTATAATACTATCATGTACACTAAAAACTTATAAAACCTGGGGCAGAGTCAGCCCATCAGCCTTTGCCAACTTAACATGGGGGCTGACTTGCTGATAGGAGAGTTCTGTCAAACACAGATTAGACATCAGATGACCTTTTGAAGGGTCTTAGAAACCTCATTGAGTATATCTCACTCTGATGCTACCTGATGCAGCATTAATTGCTGGTTGGAACTGCTCGTTGCCTGCTGAAATTATTTTTGTTGACACTCTTTGACATAACTTTAGTACGTTGGTCTCAGGCACAAGGCTTAGAAACCTTGACCAACCTCTCCCTTGGCATTATAAACAACCAATGTATCCTTCCTTGCGAGTATTTTATTTCTTAGATACCAAGTGATTACTGGCGATATCTTTGCTTAACTCAATTATAAGTTGTAACAAAGTAGAAACATAAGATTCTGTGGTAAAAGCTTCTTTATTAAAATGAAATTGAAGTATTTCTATACTTATTGCATATTTTAAATATTAGTTTTTTGAAAATTGACTATAAAAATGGGAATAGGGCCTTAAACTATTTTAGGGGCTTCATGAACCCCTTGTCAGTCTCTTATTGATTTCCACCTAGATTGCAGCACCCATTTGACTCAATGATTGTATCCATGAGCTCTGTCTTGTGGTTGACATCTCTGAACTAGGAAGTTTGGTGGCCCTTGTTAATTTCCCACTTCAGGGCTTAGTGCTGAAATACCACTTCAGGTTATTGATTCTTTCCTAATTTGAAATCTACTGACCAGGTTAGATTTATACAATGGCGTGCTTTCTGATGCGCCTCACTTCAGAATTTTAACTGAATTTAAATATTGCAGAATTCCCTTTTCAGATAATATTTATATGGAAGGCTCAATTGCTTCCATCAGGGTAACTTGGTTTGGCTGACTTTTCAGTAATTACTTAACAATGGCCTGTTTTTCATGGAATTATTCCATCATTGGTCAACTGTAAATTATTTCTCCCTTAAGGTATAAAAGAGGGTCAAATTTAATAGATATCAGTATTGTTGTCTTCATAATGTAAACCTCTTCAGTTGCATATATCAAATTATCTCATGTAAGGTCATCCCAACTGAAAGATATAAGTCTTAGGCCGCTGTTTTTTATGTTAGTGGTTCATTTACCTTGCCCGCTTTTGGTCTTTTGTAATGGATGGGGCTCCCAAGGCCCAGCCTGCCACCGGCTGTGAACCCAAACCCTAAATGGGGGTCACTCCCATGAGGGAAAGGGCAATAGCTGTACCAAATCCTCAAGGCTTCTATCTGGGTGGGTGGCCTTGCCAGGAACACTGAGCTGAGGTGTGGTGAACTGGCCTCTGTTGCATAGGAGCCACTCTGGCAACTGCCATCCCAAAGGGATGGGCGTGGGCCAAGGTGCAGCGGACAACAATGTCCTGCCAGCCTCTGGTTACCAGCGCCGTGGCTTTTGACAAGCTACCCCAGCCAATCTCACTAGGATGGGGTATTCCACTCCTCCAGGGCATCGCCACCCAAAGGATCTCAGGACGTCCACCCCCTTCCTCACTTCCTATCACACTGCCATTTGCACTGAACCAACCTACTGAACAAATATAAGATACAAAAAAACTATTTAAATTATAACAGGTCTAGCAATTAGTGGCTATATTGGGGTAAACTTGAAGTTAATAATAGATTTCCAAAGTGAGGTCCATCAGGGGCGACCTCACTTTGAAATAATACCTAAAATGGCTAAATGCATTGTTGGTCATGAGATACATAAAAGCCTCTAGAATTAACGGCGTTGCAGCAGCTTGTCAGCCAACAGGGAAACCTCAAAATGGACAATCACTTAAATATTTATTAAAATTATTATCCCGTTATTGAACCAATTGCAAAAACCCCATTAGAATAATGGAATTGCAACCATTGACATACACAAATATTGTAATTCCCAACCTTATAAGCTTTATGTACAATCATCGACTGTTACATTCTTGTAATTGTAAATCTTTTAGTGTCTGTATACCAGCAGGGTTCCTTCCAGAGAGCGAGAAATTATTTTCAAGTATACTTGTGGCAGTTTTCATAACGCCTCTCCTCCAAGGACAAGATCAAGAAAAGGACCTAAGGTGCTGGGTGTATACTCTGTTAATTACTATAAAGGTGTCATCATCTCTTATGGAATACTCAACTCCTCTCTTGGCCAGGATAGTTACAGGGCCAGTCCAGATGGCTTGCAACTTTTCAGGCTGTCTTCCACTTACATGGTAGAATAACACCTTGTCTTCTATGCTGAATTATGGTAGTTTAGTCTTCCTCTGACTCTTGGGGATAATAGATTCATTTTTCTTCGCTTCTTCCAGCTGAATCTTAATCAACACATTGACCAAAACTTGCTAGTAACTTCTAAAGGGTAGGTTCTTGCAATCCGCAGAGATAACTGGTGCCAACAAGGTGGGTAGCACTGCTTCTCACCCATACAAGTCCTTGAACAGAGACATGATAATCACTCATTAATGGCTAAGTTGGTAATCTAGCGGCGTGGATTTCAACAGTTGGTCCCACTTTGACTTGTAATTTAGGGCCGTCCTCTTCAATATTCCTCCTAAAGTTCCATTCACATGTTCTACGCTTCCTTTGGAGGATTGAGTATAGGGAGTGGTAATCACTTTCTCACTTCAACTAGATCCATAAGCTTTCTCATGAAATTTCAGATAAAGTCTTTCCTTTTTTGATAATAAAACCTTAGAGAATCCATGCTTTGCTATGACTTAATTATACAGCAATCTGTCAGTTGATCCTGAGGCGCAGGTTTTGACTGCTGATGCTTTGACCCATTTGGTGAAATGTCTAATTTCCACAATGATTAACTTATATCCACTTGAGGCATTTTCCAATAGTCCTATACGTCAATGGTTACATTGTGGAATGGGGCTATTAAAATTGGTTGAAACTTAAAACGCTCTTCTAGGGTTCTGAAGATTGCGCAGGGTAAATAGAGTTTTTGGGCTTGTGTAACGCACTGGCTCCTTCCAATGAGCCACGAATGAGTTGGGCAACAGAATCCATGTTACAGACCATAGGGCTGACAGGGCTCCTGATACTACTCTCCTTGTGCGCGCGCTACAAGATTGGACAAGCACCCCCTGGAAGACAGTTGCAAATATACTTAACCCCAGCAACATGCCTTGACTCCAAGACAAGGTATAAAGGGAGGCAATAGCTCTCCCAAGCTCACTCTCAAAGTCCAATTCTTGTTGATTCAAGCCAAACATGGCTGCAGTTAGGCAATATTTTAAATAAACTCAAACTATAAATATATGAATTTTAAAGTTCTTTTATTTAATATTGGCCAGGTTGATAGAAAACAGAACTGAGAAGCCTCCAGCTCCCAGTTCCTTCCCTATATACACATGCTACAAGCTAATATAAAATATAACACAAGCTTATGGTGCTAATCTGACTAATGCTTGGTGTAAACCTTACAGCAGGATCGCGGAATCCTCACTCAATGGTTCTGTGCCAGTTCCAATTCTCAACAGTTCCGCACCAGTTCCATTTCGAATTCCAAATGAACCGCGAAACTTCCAAGCACCTGTTCCATTCCATTCTTGATTTGAATCCAAATCGAATCTCGAAACTCCCCATTTTACCTGATTCTCGTTTTTCCTCGACTTGGACGCCCATCTGGCTCCTTGGCCTACTCCAAGCTCCTGCCCCTTAGGCGTCCCTGCCAGGACCAACTCCCCCTCCTCCTCCATACATCCAGACACAGCCTGCCCTGTCTTACCAAAGATCAGGGCAATGTGATGCTGAGGATAAACCTCAACCGTCACAGCTTGATGTACTTCGTTTGACATTGACTACCAAACAACCGGTCTCTTAGGTATGCCAATGTCTTTTGAAATTGTCCATGTTCTACATGCTTGTGAGCTTTTACTGCAAATTCCATTTAATCACTAGTTAAGATGTTTGGGTACCACTAGTCCTTAATTTTTCTTCTGAAGATCCCATCAGTATGCCAGGTATCTTTGGAACATCTTTTAAAAATATTAACTCAATGGTTTCATCCTGCCACTCCTCCTCTGGTAATCCAATCAGATTTCACAAGCTATTGCCCTCATGTGCTTGGAGGTGAAAAACAGATATCCAGAAAATCTGTTGGCGTTGATATGCTTGCTGCTTGCTCTGTGTATGATCTCAAAAAGCATACAATTGGAGCTTTGCTGCCCATTGGACATGCCGTCCATCTGTACTCTCAACGTTACACAGCTAGTAGAACAATTTATGGTCTATTAAGACTTTGAAGTGTACTCCATATAGGTACGGTTAAAAGTGCTTTAACACTCTTGTCACCACCAGGAACTCTCTTTACATCAATGTGTAGTTCCTTTCAGATCTTGTAAATACCTTAGAGTAGAACTCAATGGGGTGGTCTATCCCATCTTCATCCAAATAGGTGAGTATCGCTCTGAGTTCAATGTCACTGGCGACAGTATAAAGTTAAACCAGCTTGCTGAAGTCTTTATAGGCTAATATTATTGTCTCTATCAATTTATCTATCAACTCTTATAAGGCCTGCTCATGTTGCAGTCCCCATTCAAACTTGTTCTACTTGGTTAACATGTAGGTGAGCGGCGCAGACAAGTACGCAATATTGGGGATAAACTGCCCATAATATCCCACCATCATGTGGAATACTTGAATAAGCACATGATTTAAGGCTGTTACATGGCTACTATGGCTTTGATCTTCCATTCATGAGGCTTAATTCCTTTATGGCTAATCAAATGTCCTAGGAACTCCATATGCCTCTTCAAGAAGGTACACTTGCTTTGATTCAACATCAGGTTAGATGCTTGTAGTTAATAAACACTTTTTGGGTGTGTTAAAGTGCTCTGGGAAAGTGCAACTTGCACTGTTATTTCATCCAAGTAGATTAACACTTGATAACTTAAGTTCTATATGAAGATTCAGTCTATTGCTATTTGGAAGGTTTCAAAGGCGTTTCACAGCCTTGAGGCATTCTTGTAGGTTCAAAAATACTTGACTACTGATCAGGGAACACTTCTCCTGGTTCTCAGGTGAGAGCAGCATCTGCCAGTACCCGATGGTCATATCCATCGCTGAGAAGTACTTTGATCTTCCCAACCGTTTCATGGAATTGTCTAGCTGAGGGAGTGGTACAGATCGTTCTTGGTAACTTCATTTAACTGGTGGTAGTCCATAACCACATGGTGTGTCTCAGCTTAGAAGTTCTCGTGACTGTAGCTGGGGTTCTAAAATGTGCTTGAAGCTTTAACTATCAGAGAGGTTGATGAAGATGAAAAGATAGGGTGAAATGGATTACTTTATTGAGCTAAAAGTCTCAATATTTATAGGGTGTGTGTGGACGTGGTGCCAAAGGGGCTTCCATGACCCATACAATTAGGATCTTTTGCTTCTTTCCAAATAGTCCGCCTGGTTGACGCCCACAGTTTTTTTATTGTCCTTGTGACTGCATTGTTGGGTGCTGCGCCTTTAAAGATTTGGGAAGTAGAGGTGCAATTCCAGTAGGCATTTCCGTCATTCTCATACATGTGATGCTTTATGGCCAAATTTACCATTGGTGCATTCAGGGACAGGTTTTGATCATAAGGGCATAAAAGTCAATTATTAAGGCTCATTAAAGGAGTAGGGATCTTGACTTGCTCATTATCTTGAATCTCAATAACACCGCCTTCAAGATTCTGTCAAAGGGGGATAAAGGGCCATAGGAATTGGCCATGGACTTGGTTTACCACAGTACCTTGATTTACACGGCAGTAAAATTTAAAGTTTACCTTATGAATGACCTGGTAGAGTCTTAATTTAAAAAACGTCAAGCTTGTTCTGTTAGCTTCCAGATTAATGGTGATAGAAGAGAGCTAGGTCATCTATTTAAAACATTGGCAAAGAGGGCCAGCTGACAATAAATTGGGATTTATCCCTTTATGTGGTGGTGGCAATTACTTGAGTGGCTAGGGCTTGAAGCTGGACAATCTCATCAACAAAGGACCTAATTATTAAATCTGAGCTCTCAAGTATGGAAGTATTGAATAGGGGCTGAATGTTACTTGGCAGCCAAGGAGTACGCTCATATAGAGATTCAAAACGGGTCAGCTTGTTTATCCAATGGTAAATTATTTGGTAAGCAAGTAAAGCACTGAATGGATAATGGTTTAGTGCTTAGAGTTGGAGGTAGCCATATTACACAAAATGGAAACAAATGTCTATTAGAGCGTTTTACCGCCCCATTATTTGAGGGATTATAGGGGGCAGTGAAATTTTGGTTAATCCCAAAAGAGATTTTTTCTTGGACTACCTGTGAGGTAAAATTTAGTCCATTGTCCAGAAGTAGAGTTTGCGGGCATCCAGGTTGAGTGAAAAAAGATTAGTTAAGGAATAGGACTGTCACCTTTGTGGTGGCAGCTGGAATAGAGATCATTTCAACCCATTTGGTCAAATGGTCCACAGCTAATATGATATATTTATAGCCATGTAACCCAGTGCGCAAAGAGCCCACAACATTGATGCTAGTAAAATTAAAATGGACTTGACAGAGCCACAAATGGATGTTGGTGCCAAGGGCTAGCTAACCTTGGGTTTAACAATTCATACAGGCCTCTAGAACTTTCAGGATGGTCTCAACCATCCAATCACAATAGCATCACTCCTTAAGCCATTTGAGAGTCTTTTTTACTGCCTCATGTCCCATGGTCATGTGTCCTTAAAGAATAAAATTAATTTGGGAAGAAGGGTGGATATACAAAAGCCATTTCTTGTTAAATTTCATATACAGCATTCCCTCTTTGATTTTAGTGTCTCAAATCATCTTTCATAGTTTAGTCTGTATCTCAAGAGTTTACAACTCCCATTGCTCAAGCCAGCAAATTAGATCATATAATTGATCTTCTTGGGTCAAGGCGGCCAGTACCAGCATCCTTGAAAGACCATTGGCATTCTAATGAATCACTCCTACACAAAGGATGATAGTGTTGTAATCTTGGCGATTTTTATGCTCGTTGGTGCTAGGTGCACAGGATTTATAACAATAGAGCTGTTGCTAAAGTATTTATATTTCACGTTACTATCATAAAAAATTAAATAAAAAGAATATATATACTAAAGTGAGCTTTGATTTTTCATATGGTTCATTGATATTAGTAGAAACTGGGGATCAGAGAATAGTAAACCTCATTACATTGATCTCACTTAGTATTTAAATAATTTGAAGCTTTTATAGAGGGATGCGATGGAATCTAGAATATGTGAAGGGGCTTCCTGATTTGGCTAAATGATGATTTAGCCTATTAATTCTCTTGAAATCCATATCATATTAGTAGAGATTATATTGTAGATGGGGGGTTTGAAAACTGTATTAACATACTCATGGGGGAGACTTTTAATATAATTCCGCCAATCTGCCATCTTGCACATTTGAGTGGGTTAAGTGAACACTGAATTTCCTAATGGCGATTGGAGAAAATAATATTTCTACTCCCATGGACCCCCTTAAGGTATATAAAAGGTGGTGTATAACCATTAATATGATTTTTAGGATTCCACTATGATTTAGTCTCTGATCTATTATTAAAAGTAGGAGGAATCAACACTGAGAAATTTTACTACCTAGTTAAACTACTGATTAGCCAACAATGCCTCTTCAAAAAATGTTGGGGGGCGAATAAGGCTGTAAAAACCGTCCATGTACTTGGTTGAAGGTTACCCCAGAGAAAGAGACTTGATGGAATACTCATCCCCTCTCTTGTAGATGACAACGAAGGGTTCTTCCCAAATAGACCCAAGATACTTGCTTCTGGGAGTGATTCAGTTACGGTAATAGAACACTAACTCAGAGACTTTGAAAGAGGGTTAGGGGGTCTGAACTCATTTGCAGTTGACTCTCTTTGGTGAAAGTTTTTTCTAGATTAGTGTTAAAATTTATAGGATTCTGTGATTATTCTTGGCTAATAACCCCTATATATGTATTAAATGTACAGGTTTGTTGTTGTGCAATTCTCTTCGTTGTCTGATAGTAAAATTTATTTGTTTAATAATAGTATGGAGACTATTATTCATAGTTGAATATTTGTACTAGAATTAGGCCCAACGATTGGCCAGTATTTCATCTCAAAATACTTAGGATGTCATCAATAGGGATTTGTTCCCTGATACCGCCTAACTCAATCCATGATCATATCCTCTTTTATGGTTTCATGGTGATACAGTCAACAGCAATCCATAATTCAGTTTCTTCTCTAGATCCCCGCTCAGAACCTTACTCTTTATCCTGAAGAGTCTCCCATTGGAGCACACAGCAGTAATCTCCTTGGGAAAGAATAGAACTTGAAATGGGTTCTGATAAAGTATATTATGATACATTCTGGCAAGTAGTATTTTTATTAATTGAATTTCTAAGGGAAATTATAGTGGGAATTTGGCGTCCAACCATCAGTTGGAATCTCCTTGATGGAACAATAGCCGTTGCCATTGAATTACCCATCCTCATATCAGCAGCAATGGTCTTCCCCATCTTGGCTAGTATTCTGTCATTTGACATCCTCAAGATCTAAAATGGAAAGAGTCAGAAAATTTGTCCCTAACGTTTTCCTCTTAATCCCAGCAAACCAACCATATTTTGAAAGAGACCTGATTAGGTAATGAACCTTGTTACCCACTAAGGCAGGTCGCAAACCAACTGATTGATTCAATAGTTGCAGGTGGCATCACTAACCTCACAACTTAATCATTAAATTCCCAATCAGGTGGTGATGAAACCTGACCAATCCCAATTGGTACTCCTGATAGTTAATCATGATAAACTATAAGATGTCCCTATTTCATTGGTAACTCTTACCAATGAGATCTTAAGCATTCAACTGGATCAATCCCTGATAGATCCGACCCAGTTGAATAACCTAAAATCCCCCATTGTTACCCCCAAAATCAGGATCAAACAAGATCTATTTCATTTCACTTTAGGGAATTATTCCCTAGAGATCTCTGGTAATCTAATCTTCTGGGAATATGGACAAAAATTCTAACACATCCCCCTCTTGACTAGATTTCCAGCAAGAAAAGGATCAGGCAGGAGAACACTGCTTCAGACAATTGGTAAATACTTCATTTGTTCAAGAGGAGTATGATTAATCAGTACTCAATGCTTCTCAGATGACCTTTGGCATGCATCTCTCTTCCTCTTCCTCCTTGCTACTGCCTACTCAGAGTGCGTTCCCCATGATGATCTCTAATGGTGGTCTTATCAATTTACTTGTCATGATATTAATCCTGGGATCCAGTTTCCCCTATCAGGGCATATGACCCGCTGTCATATTCAGGATCCTTGGTCCAGCGTCCTCAATTTTCTGATTTTCTCCTTGTCCTCAACAGGAAATTCTTGCTATAGATGTTTGTTTCATGGCACAATTAAGAATGTTCATTTATGTTCGCCCTTGTTATTTTCTTGTAATAACCTCTTGGATCATATAATTCTTAATTCTTATCTGGATAGCTTATCCCATTAATTTTGGGATTAATTTCTCTGAAATTAGAGCTTAATCGATTTCAGAGTGCATAATGTCAACTATCATATAAGTCAAGCATTCCCTTATTTTCCAACTCATATGTTAAATTCTGAATCTTGGTACCAACAGCTGCTCAATAGTTTGTCTGATAAAGACCTTCAGCTCTTCCAGCTGATGAGTCAATCTGTGCGCTGGAACCTCTTCTATGGTCCTTCCAGGACTCATACTCCCAGCCAAGTACCTGTAGCCAGTCCTTCCATAGAATTACCAGAAACGGTAACCACCCCAATGAAACCAGGTTAGCGATTGTCTCAGACAACTCAAGACCAATCTTTCCTCTTTCATTGATTCCTGAGCTAGATTTTGAAACTCTTCTAGATTTGGATCCATTTGCAGATACTCCTACCATAATTGTTTAACCTGCTGAAGTAATGCCCTCCACTCTCAATTGTTCATTTCTCGCTGGATTGGACTTGCTTCCAGAGTTTCACTTCCATCTTGGTCAATATTACAAGCCAGCTGTCTTAGCCACTGATATAGCCTATGGAAACAGCGTACATATTGAACTCCCCTGTGCAGAATTAAGGGCCCAAGATACTGAGGCTTTGTCCTTAGCTCTGAACTCTTCTGAATTTAAAACATCCTAGATTGAGATGTTGTAGCCTATGCTCTTTGCTTTGCTGGCCAAGTTCTTCAAAGTTGGGACACAAAACTTCCAGCCTCTACTGTCTTCCATCGCTAAGTCTTCTTCAGCTTCTGAGAAGCTCATAGTTGTTGTCTGCAGGATGCCATTCACTCCTTGCATGACTATCTCATTTCTGGCACATCCCATTGGTATCTTCCATTGATGGCATTGATAGGGGGCATGATTTGGCAACAGCCACCTAGTATCCCTTGCTCAATGCTAGCCCATCTGTCTGGTGTTCTTGACAGAGCCTATCAGCAAGCACTCAAGACAAATCTTCAGGCTCCAGTGCCATATTGGGATTACTTGGGGTTACTTGCTGACTGCCTGTTCTTGTACTGTTGCTTCCCTCCCCCACTCTGGGGTATTGTGTTTGACATCTTCTGACATTTCTATCTCTCTTCCCCTAGTTACTTTCTTGCAGGGATCTGCATCTGCTCAACAAACTTGGTTTTTAGTAGGTCTAGACCTCACTAGCATCTGATCTCACATAGATTTTAATGGGTTGTTTATTATTAATGCAATCCATCCTTCCTCCCTCAAGAGGCAACATAGGTGTAATCATCCTCAAATAGAGGATAACCAATAAAAGATTAAAGTTATAAAAATATATTGTTTTTCTATTTAACCGAGGCAAGCTGACCAGGGGACAGGCATTACCAAAAGAAAGAAAGAAACAACATGAAACCTGAACAGGGTCAACTCCATTGAAGAAAGTTTTTCCACCTCCAGATCAGGACTCAAATTTTTCTGGTTACGTCATGGGTAAGGTTTTCGTGTTATTAGACCTACTAACCGCCAATAGCTTCCTTTGGCTGGCACCCCAATCGATGTGTGAAGGGCGGGAATCAAACCTGCAACCTTCAGGTTGGTAGCCGTACGCCCTTACCAACTTGCCTTCCACCCCCTAATATATTGTTTTTTTTTGCACTAGATCCCCCTAATATATTGTTTTTTCATATGCGTTTTTAATATTCTTTTCTTCTAATATTTATCATTTTTTTATTTTTTTCATGGGACTTGATTTTTTTGGTTTAGCGGTTTATCTTTTTATTTTATTCCCCAAACTGGATCCTAGGCACACTTAGACCTACCATTTTTTATGCTTCAGAGGTCTTACTTTTTAAGACTTAACCATTTAGTTTGGTTCAGCGGTCCTTTTTTGAATTAACCAAATCATTAGGACATAACCAACTTAATGGTTTAGCAGTCCTACGGGAACTTTTTTAAGTATTTTTTCATCAATCTATTGCTTTAGATACTTAGCATGGACTCAATTTACTATCCTTCCATCCAAGAGGTTCTTGATGGAGTAGGAATCCATCGCCATCTTGGCAATAATTTTGAATGGACCTGACCACAACGCATCAAACTTGTTCCTTTTCTAGAAACCATAAATATCACAATAGGCAACTTTTTCGCCTATTCAGTATTCTACTAAGGCTAGTCAGTTCTTATAATCCATCATTCTTGCTTGAATCCTTTTCTTCAAAGTCATATCAAATGCTTGTGATTGCATTTTGATTAATATATTTATCAAACAGTTCAAGTACTGCTCAGCACACATCCCCAATGTTGGTTCCACCACCAAATATAAGACCAGCAATGCAACCTTACTCCCATATAGCAACTCAAATGGCATTTTTCCCATCACCATATGATGACTGATATTGTAGGCAAATGTCATGAACTCAGGTACGTTCCTCACATGGAAGTTCTTCCTGTGACCAGCTTACTCAGCATCATAAACAGCGTCGCAGCCAGCATCCCATTGACTCGTTCTACCAGTATGTTCATATCCAGCTGGTAGGGTACAGACATTACTCCTTGGATCCCCATTATTTCATTTAATTGTGGGATCAAGAGATGTGAAGTTCATCCCATTGTTGCTCAGAAGGGCCTTCAGGTATCTATGTAAGTATACTACTTGATCAAGAATGAACTTTGCAGTACTAGTAGCATCTACTTTCGCTAGGGCCTTCATCTTGACCCATCTCATCAGATGATCAATCAAAACTATTGTGTACTTGGCTCCCCCTGTGCTCATCGCCAGTTGTCCCATCACATCAATGGACACCCTATGCCAAGCAAATCCAGGGCGGACCAGTCAGTATCTAGTCATATTCTTATGTGGTTTGTGCAACTGGCACTCCACACAGCAAGCTAGATAGTCTGCAACATTGTAGTTGATGGACTCCCAGTAGTAATACTAGAAAATATGGTCAGTCATTTTTCTCAGGCCTCCAGCCCAACAACCTTATGAGTGGCTGAAACAATAGCTGCTTGTTCTGACGGCTTTGGGAATAGTAATTGCTTCCAATTAATCATCTTGAGAACTTGTTTATTCATGGTCTCAATGTTTTCCATCACTTTCCAAAGTGAACCTTGGATCTCTTGGGGCTTGTTCCCAATTTCTCCATCGACCATTCTCTGGAATAGCTCATCCACCTGCTGGTATACCATCTGGACCATTGGTAACCGCAATAAGCCATCCACATTCTGATGAGAAGCCCCACTTGGCGAAACATTTCATTATCATAATCCTCTAACTTCAGTGCTCATCAGGTCAGTCATCTTTCTGGTTCTTGTAAATTGTCCAGACAACGCAGCAAGGAGTGGTCCATCACCACTTTGAAGTGCTTTCCATAGATGTACACCCAAATTTGTTTACAGGCGTAAATGACCACAAGGCATTCAAGCTCAATTACAGTGTAATTCCTCTTAGCAGCTGAGAGTGTCCAGCTCACATATGCCATAGGATGTTCGTCCCCAAGTCCATCTACTTGGCTCAATATGCTGCCAATTGCCGTCAAAGAAGCATTGGTTTGTATGATAGATTCTCAAAATAAAATTCGGATATTTCAGAATCAGAGAATCTATCAAATACTGGCGTAACTCATCGAAGGGTTTCTGGACTTCTTCATTCCAAACAAATCATTTCTTTGGATCCTTTAACAGATGGAAGAGGGGCTTGGCGATTCCTGCAAAATCCTGAATAAATATTCTATAATATCTGACCATTCCAAGGAACACTTGGATATCTCGGACACTCTTCAGCACAGCCATTTGCTCTATGACTTTGATTTTCTGGGCTTGTGGTTGCAGTCCACTAGAGTTAATCACAAATCCCAGATGTTCCAACTCTTTCTTGAAGAAGTGACACTTCCTCAGCTTAATCTTCAGGTTGGCTGCGGATAGCCTTTTAAACACTTCATTCAAGTGGTGTAAATGGCCAGTAAACGTCCTTCTGAACATTTAAATTGTCCAAGTACACCAAGAAGCATGACAACTTCAAGTCATTTAGTATTGCATCCATGGCCCTCTGGAACGTCGCAGGCGCATTGCACAGACCATGGAACACTCTTGTTAGTTCTAAAGCCCCCGCATGATGATAATCATGCATTTTTCTTGGTCTTCTCTTGACAAAACAATTTGCCAATATTCCAATATTAGATCCATCTCAGAGAAATACTTCACTACTCCCAATTGATCTAGCGCATTGTTAATTCTTGGTAGTGGGTATAGATCCTTCTTCATAATCTTGTTCTGCTTCCAATAATTGATCACCACCCAATTAGATCCATCCTTCTTCTTCACAATAAGAATCAAAATTTCCCAGGGATTTGATGACAGAACTAGAAGCCCATGATTTACTAGTTTGCTGATTTCTTCCTCCACTGCCACTTCAGCTGCCTTCGACCATCAAATCAGTCTCATCCTGGTTGGCAAATTTTCCCAGCATCAACCTTGTGGATTGCACCTCTCACACATCCCAGATTGTGGTCATCCTGGGCAAATACTTCTCAATACTTTTCAAAAAATTTGAGCACTTCCTCCTGCTGTCCATCCATCAGATCAGCAAGTTGCTCTTGATCAACCAATAGATTGATACTCTCAGTTACCCCAACCAGTAATCCCATTTCATTGAGGGTCCCAAAATCATGGAATTTTCTCAGTTCAGCTGTTGAGATTAGGCGAACAAATGCGATGATCTGATCCTTCTCAATCTTCATCAGTTTTTTTCTTATATTTCCAGGAGAACTCGAATTTTTACATGGCCCAGCATCATTATTCCAGGAGCCACCCAAGGCTTTACTCTGGACTTCTTCCAGGGCTTCTGATCTCCCCATACAGAAGCTCTGGTATCTCTAATGTCAACCCCGTGTTGACTATTATTTGTGATCTTAGCGGTATGGCATTTGCGTCCTTGATCCTCAGCGGAATTCCCCAATTTTTGTAGGATTTCCTTCAGCATCTCTCGTCACTTCCAGCCAACTAGTTGGTATTGAATCAAAACAATGCTGTCATTGTATATCAGGTTAGTGAAGTTATTTCTTCTATTCAGTGGAGCTTCCCCATCCTTCTGATAGACCAAAGGTAACGTCTAACTCAATATGATCAACATATTATCCAAGAAGTTACATTTAACTCTGTACTTTCATAGAAATTCCGTCTCAATCAGAATATTGTAGTTTTATTTGGCCAAAACTATTGCTGGAGCAGATACCACCAGGGATATGAATTACAGTGGTAGAGCGCTATACGCTCCACATGAGATGGTGGTATTTGACCAGCTGTCTCATACTCCTTCTTGTGTTCCAAATCAGGCATGATCTTCATCCTCTTCACCAACTTGGCCAAAACAATATTAATGGGCGCTCCAATGCCAACAATCTCTCACCCACACCTGATTCACTAGTATATCTATATACATACACTCAGAGTATTGTAATATAGTGTTTACTGAGTGTATGGCGGCGTTATTAGCTGAATCAAGGGTGTGAATTATTTGCATCAATAAATCAGGGAATGATTCCTTGATCGTGATAAAGGGTCTGACAGGTTTGCCTCACATTTTTGAGCTTCAGTCAATTATTCAGGATTATCTGCGGCTCAAACCTTGCACCTCCAGTTGTCAGCATATGGCTGAGCAACTTCTTTACTTTGGGGTTGATCCTCCTCACCCTGGATCTTGTTACTGTGTTCACGTCCAAATTGACTACCTGATACAGCTGATCCTGCACGTCTTCAACCACGAAAAGATCACTGATGTCAATGTCATTGTTCATAATATTGGGAGGAACAGGTTTCTCCACATCTCTAGACTGTTCTATGTCTATGCTGCAGGTCCTCTTCTAAAATCCTTTGTGGTTGCTGGCTCTTTCGCTTGGAACACATTAGTTTTATCTTTGGGTTTCTTGCAGTGCACAACAAAATGTCCTTTTCCAACACACTGGTATCAGACTTTCTCCTTCTTATTAATCTTTTTAAAGTATTTGTGTTTAATTTCCAGCACGCTTTGGTTATTCTGCTCCTTAGCGCCCTCACTCCCCTTCATGGGATTCAAATTTTGTACTGGATTCAATTTGAAACTTCTATTTGGGGCATTGAAGGTAGCTCCTAATAATTTTAAATTTTCCACCATCTGAGAGGTGGTAATTTCCGTTGCAAACATGGAAGACATCATTTGATGCAAATTGTGGTAGGGCTGAAGGGCTGCTTGTATTGCAATTTGGGCATTTAAATCATCCAGCACTTTTGTTCCAACCGAAATTTGCGATTACTGGTAGAAACAATTAGTGAATCTTGATAAGGATTCATCTTTATGGAATTGAATGCCCATAAACTCTTGTTTTCACTTTAAAATGCGCGTTGGGATTCTGAATTCCTTCATAATGGCCGCCCTTGCCTCTGCATATGACCAGCTGTCCCCCTCCTTATGGGGCAACATTAAGGTTTGACAATTAATATCTAGGCAATTCATCACCATCAATACATATTGACAATCTTTGTATCCGTGCATTGTCATATCAAATAATCAGAAAGATGCAGGAGCGTTATCATGATGGAAAGTCAGCAATTTTGGTGTCACTTTGAATTCATTCAAGGTTTCTCTAGACACTTCTCTTGGGTTGGCTACTTGGCTCACTTGGGAAGTAATATTGAGTGTCATTTATAAAATAGCTAAAAAAGTGGGCGCATGTTTTTTGGGTTAGTTGTCTTTCCAACTGGCATCTGTGGAGTTCTTTCTTCGGCGTCAGTCACTGCATATGGCTCACATTCACACTTGTGAGTCTTATACTCCTTGACCTGTTTGATCAGCTGCTCAATATCTGCGCTGAATGCTATTAAATGAACACAACCTGCCTCACGCTCCATTTTCAGAAATAAGATTTCTTAAAATTAAATCCCCTTCTTTTTTCTTCAATGATGTTACTTTTCCAAGTAACTCATTTCTGAAACTCGCGACATTATCAACCCCTTCCTTGATCTTAACGACTCTCTCCTTCAAGGAGCAAATTCTCAATGATCCACCAAGTTCAGAGCATTCTGGTTAAAGGTTGCCAACTCCATCCAGAGTCTTCTTATTTTTGTCCTTATATTACACCACGTTCTAGAATCTTCTACTCAACTTCACCCCTGTAGTGAGCACCAATTGTTGAAATATATAGGTTTCTGTAATTATTCTCGGCTAATAACCCTATAAATGTATTAACTGCACAGGTTTATTGTCGTGCAATTATCTTCGTTGTCTGATAGTGAAGTGTATTCATTTAATAATAGTATTTAGACTATTATCCATAGTTGAATAAAGTACTAGAATTAGGCCCAACGCTTGGACAGTAATTCATCTTGAAATACTTAGGACGTCCTTAATAGGGATTCATTCCCTGTTACTGCCTAACTTGATCAATGCTCAGATCCTCTTTTATGGTTTCACGATGACACAGTCAACAGCAATCTATGTTTCAGTTTCTTCTCTTAATCCTCGCTCAGAACCTTACTCTTTATCCTAAAGAGTCTCCCAATTAGAGCACAAAGAAATAACTTACTTGGGAAAGAATAGAACTCAAAATGGATCCTGATAAAGTATACAAAGATAATACTCTGGTAACTAGTTTCTTAATAAGTAAATTTTTTAAGGGAATTTATAATGGGAATTTGGCGCCCAACCCTCATTTATTATCTACTCGATAAAACGGCAGCTTCTGCCATTAAATTACCCATCCTCATCTCAGCAGCAATGGTCTTCCCCATCCTGGCTAGTATTCTGTCATTGGACATCCTTAAGACCTAAAACAGAAAGAGTCAGAAAACGTGCCCCTAACATTTCCCTCTCAATCCCAGCAAACCAACCATATTTTGCAAGCGACCTGCTTAGGTAATGAACCTTGTTACCCATTAAGGCAGATCGCAAACCAACTGATTGATTCACTAGTTGCAGGTGGCATCACTAACCTCACAACTTAATCCTTAAATTCCCAATCAGTCAGTGATGAATCTGACCAATACCAATTGGTACACCTGATAGTTAATTATTGATCTACTATCAGATGCCCCTATTTTGTCAGCAACTCTGTCTGACAATATCTTAAGCATTCATCCGGATCAATTCTCAATGGATCTGACCAAGGTGAATATTTTAAGATCCACCAAACATTGTTACCTCAAAATCAGGATCAACTGATATCCAATTCACTTTGCTTTAAGGAATTACCCCTAACCATCCCTGGTAATCTAGTCAGATGGGAATATGGGCAAAAATTTAACAATCAGTTATAGCATCAGATTGTAGCTGATTGATATGCTGGGCCAACCTCATCATGGCCTTGTCAGGATCATCAGTCCTTGCATAAAAGACATCTTTTGCTAAAAGTGCAGGTGCTTCAGGTTCTTGACCATGTAGAACGTGAAGGGAGACATCTTAAGGATCTGGTGATGACTTATCCATTATGCCATCAGGGCACTGGGCAAAACTGGTCCCAGTGTAGAGGGTCTGATGTGGCCAATTTCCGTAGGATGGCTATTAAGTTTCCATTGGCGCATTCTACTGTACATCTGTAGAAGGATTATAGGGAGCGGAGAAGAGTTGTTGAGCCACATGAAGGTACCCAGAACCTTGACCATTCTGGAGGCGAAATTGCTACCAATGTCACAGAGAGAAACTTAAAGCTTTTATGGCGGGTGAAGAATGACTGATGGAGGAAAGTGGCGGTAGCTTTAGTAGTTTGGGTTAGGAGAGCCACCGCTTGAATCCATTTTGTGAATTGGTCAATACTTACCAGTATGTAACGATCTCACTGGTAGTCTGAAGTAGAGGACCTATCATATCTAAACTGATCATAAAAAAAGTTGCTGAGGGTAGTAGGTTGATACTAGTATTTGTTTTAAGTTGGAGTTGGGTTTTACAGGTTAAACATGCATCTAGGACTTCAATGATGGATTCCATGATGCCCTCTGCCAGACAATTACAAGTCTAATTATTTAATAAGAGTGCATAAGTTCAAAATGAGGACAAAAATAAACATGAAATTGGCCAAAAGACCCTGATTGATTCTTGGTGGAACCCAAAAATCGGGGCAAAAAGAATTATTAATAATATTTGGTAAAATACCACGAGTTTGGGCAGTCAAATTGCACCAACTAGGCAGCGAAATCAGGGGGGTCCATCAACAGCTCCTCTCCAGCTCACTTCTGATGTAGTTCAACCTACACCGTGGAGACCAGCCCCTTTTATAGGGTCAGAGGGGGTCCAGCAAGTTGCAAAAATTTTCTCACCCAATGATTGGGTAAAATATATCAAAACCTTACCGCACAGATTTCATACCTACCTGCCCACCAACAGCTGTCCCACGAAAACAAAGTGATTCACACGAGCTCCAATAGGTCAATCTCCAATATTCCCTAATTCAGACTTTACTAAGTAATCTAAATCTTTGAGCCTTAACATTTTAAATACTAAGTATCAACTTATTAAGAAGTTTCATTTCTTGCCCTTGTGGCAACTAATATCATATATAAAAGCTACAGCTTTCTAGTATTTTAGTGCTTTATTGATTTTATTACAATTGGTGCAAATTAACCCCCTAAATAAAATTGTTGGACTTTAGGTGCAAAATGCACCAGCGAGCATCTGAAAAGCCTAAAATACAACAAGCGGTGCTCACTACAGGGGAACCTGTACACCTCGTATCACCTGTTATAAATGACAACTGTGCTGGAACCAAAGCTATCTGCTTTAGAGCAACAACTAGCCAGTGCTTTGTCTCGCCTCAAAAGGCTTGAGCAGCACTCTTCTTAAGGCCCTTATGGGGCTTCCCCTATTATTCTCAAACCTCCGCTCAGAGATAAATTTACACCTGGTGAGGGCAGAATTTCCTACTTCCTGTTCGTTTATGAATCAGTGATGGAAGGAGCGACTGACCATCAAAAAACCAAGTATCTCCTTCCCTGCTTGAGTCATTGGCTTAAGAGACAATGGTTCCTCATATGATCAACCTTAGCACCTGGGCGGAGGTTAAACAAACGTTTATTGATGAATTTGGCTCCCTACAGAGTTTAAAACGGCAAAAACAGGCCTTTATGTGCCTTAGCCTGCAAGAGGGAGAATTGATCACTTCTTTTGTTGAGCTCTTTTATAGTAAAGCTCAACCACTGTTACTTGCCAAAATGCTCCCGCTTGATGACAATATTGCTGCTGTTTGAGCTGGCTTGGCTTCCCATCCCTCCTTAGCGATGCATCTCTCTTCTGTAAAGCGCTTTTTAAAAATTTACAAGAGATCAAGGAGGCCTTGCTATTGGTGGCTGATATCTATGAACTTCACTTTATTCTAGGTCCTCTGAGGCTTGCATATACTCCAACCAATTTAGCCTCACCTATGGTTATCTTCCCTTGGAAACCTGCTCCTACAAAGTTGCCATCACAAAATGCTTCTTATTCCCATAAAGATAGTCAGATGATACTGGCCGTAATGGGGCAGTGCTCCCCTTCGTCTTCAGCTAAAAAAACCAATTGGTGAAAGCAGTTGTCCCTTTGACTTGCCCATTTTTTCTCCAGAGTGGCCTCTTCAAGTGGTTACTAAAACTAAACCCCTTTCTTGTGTGCCAATCGACCTTACTAACAATGGGGTGAATGACCAGGTCAAAAAAGCTACACCACCTGTTTAATAAAAGCACACTGCCACTGATTGACCCAAAACTGGCGTAGTAGAAGCATCCACTTACATGACGCTATCTACCTCGACCTCTCATCCAGCTAACTCTAGTCTGCAATATGTCTCCATGAGGCAGCATAAACCCCCTAATTGAAGGTCGATAATCGAGCCATGGCAATTTCAACGCCTACCCAAAAGTTAATAAGGTGGAGGACCAACCCCAGGACCTATCATGTCATAAGGGAAGCCATGAGCCTACCTCACCTCCCATGGGCTCCCTGACATGCATTGATAACCCCTCTGATGACAAATCTGAAGAGGTGGCGAAGATAGGGATCATTATGTTTTAGAAGCCCCAGGTGAAGTGGATGTACCTGACCAATTGAACCCGGAGAGAGTAGATTGGGCTAAGATCCCCCATCAAACTTATCTTCGGCAAGTGTTGAGGGGTCTTGAGATTATTACCACTTCCAGTGACGCTGATGAGCTCATTGCCTCCTTGATCTGCCCATCCCAGTGTATTCATACCCAGCAGTCTATCCAAGAAAAATACCCTGGAACTTCCAAGTGACTTGCCTCTACTTTCCATTTAAAGGAGGTCCTTGCTCTTTCCCCCAACTTGGGTGAAATTTTAACCAAAATGGAGTTTGTTGTTAATGGAGTGTGGGTTAGGGCTATCCTCAACACTGAGCCCCCGGTAAACGTTGTCATCAAAATCATTAAAAAAATTAAACTGGCCCCTAACTTTGATTACACTCAAGAATTTGGGACTGCAGGCCCAAACAAATCCTGCGCCATCAGAGCGTACTATTCTCTGCCCATCCTTTTTGGGAAGCTCATCTTTTCAGCTCCAGCGGTGGTCTTAACTAAAGATACCTATGGTCTACTCATTGGCACCCAGTTCATGCTCAAGTGTGAAGGGATTATCAACATGAAGCAGGGTTATCTATCCCTTCTTAACTATGAGGCTCACCTGATTTTGACAAATTAAGAGCTTAATAAAAAGCATTATGTTTGTACAGTTAAGTATTCCTCTTCTGCTTTATCTCTACATTATAGCACAGCATGATGACATACAAAAATGTTGCCTCAATCAGTGGACGCCCTGGATGATAGCACTTTATATGCTTCCAAAGAGGCTTTAGTTAGGGCAGGTGAACAAAGGGTATTTAACACAAAGATTACTGGAAAATCCCACACAACTGCCTACTGCACCTAATTAGCATTGATGGAGTTAGTCCTTTAGAGCTCAGAATTTTGCCAGGCGTGTTAGACTCTGCCTATAAACGACCTATCAACCTTCTGTTAGGGAATCTCATTAGAAGGATATGGATATATTAAAAGCATCAGGAGATTGAAAGAGGAATGCTGATTCTCCTTGAGTAAACAAAGCAAGTTCACTGTATTGGGTCTATAACGGATATGGGCTTAACCCACTGACCAGTCTTTATGTACCCTACCTTCAGTTCTTATCTCCGATGAACTAATCCCAGCTGAACAGGATAAAGTTCACACCCTGCTCAAGGCCTACAGCGACAATTTTTCTAAATCTGATACTTACTATAGGCTCATGAAGGGTTGGAATCATACCATTGACTTTGGTGATGCTCAGTCTATCTGCTCCAAACCCTACTGCAAATCCAAATTTAAGGTGTACAGATGCAGACTGAGCTCAAACAGCTGTGGACGCTGGGATGTTGGTGCCTTACCAAAGCCCTTGGTCATCCCTGCTCCTATTGATAAAGAAAAAATGGGGGTCATTGGGTAGTGATGAACTATCATAAGCTGAAAAACCTCACCAAGAAGGACAGCTACCCTATCCCACGCATTGATGAAGCTCTGGCCCAACTCTCTGAATCTAAATTCTTTTCCACCATGGACTTGGATAGCGGGTACTGGAAGATGGATCTTTCTCCACAGAAACAAAAGAAGTGCGCCCTTATTTGTAGCGAGGTCCTTTTCCAACCCACTCAGCTACCCCAGGGGATATTCAATGCACCTGCCATTTTTCAGTGGGCGATGGATCATATTATTTAGGATCTCGAGCTCAACTGTGTGGTTGCCTACCTTGATGACATCACAGTTTTTCCAAGACCTTCAACGAGCACCTCTCTCATATGAAGGAAGTGTTCCAATAGGTTCAGGTATCCAACGTCTAGCTGAAGCCTTTATCCTGAATTTATTGCGGGGAAGGCCAACCAGGGGACAGACACTTCCGAAAAGAAATAAAGAAAATGGAACTTAGAACAGGGGAGGCACCCCAGAGAAGCAATGCTATCTCCCATTGCCAGCGGGAACGCCAATACAGGGAGGAGGGGGAACGTGTAAAGGGGCCAAAACCACAATTGAGCACGTGTGTAGGAAGGGGTCTGAGTTGATGAACCAAACCAGGAACCAGGAGGAGACCAACTGATGGCGATGCAGTGGGAGGTATCCAAACATCCACGCTTGAAAGTGGTCTACTAAGTGGGACCAGAACTGGTGGACAGCTTCTGGGAGGGTTGGGGTGAAGCCTGCAATGGCATCCAAGACAATCGTGTGTATGGTCCACATGGCGATTGCAACCACCAGAGCATGGAGGGAGGGTGGGAGAGGGGAGACCATAGATAAAGCAAACATATCCCTAGATAAACTGAAGGGATGTGTCTGATACTCGCCAAACAGACGTCGCACCTCGCGCCATATTGCTTTAGAGGTAGGGCACTTCTCCAGGCGGTGTAACAGCGTTCCATACTGGCCACACACGACGCGGGATGAGTGTAAAGCGTTAAAGTGCTCAGCAGTATGGTACACCTGCCTCTGACATTGCCACACATGGGAACGGACATGAGGCAGCAGCAGAGGGTGGTGGGTGTATTTCCAGATTGTCTTCTGGGTTTTAAGGGAATAAGGAATGTCCATCATGTCCAGGTAGTCCACCCTGGATAGAACGTGGGGCCATGTGGGTATTATTCCGTCCAGAATGGGTAGCCCATGTACCTCCTGTGTGAACCGAGGAGAGGGGCGCCCTCTCTGGGCTGTGTGCCCACAAATACAGATTCTCCACTCAATGCTCCGCATGGAGAGAAGGATTCGTTTGAAGTGGGGTGCAGTACCATGAGGACCAGCGGCCAAAGGGTGGGAAGCCAGATATCTCATCAAGGAGTGAGGGTGTGACGGATTGGCAAGGCTCAGGGCGTGGGAGAAGTTGGAGCGGACCATGCGGGACCAGTGTTGGGAGGGGATCGTAGGGATGGTGATGGCCGCGATCCAGGTGCCCGGTATCTTTGCAGAATGGGCCTCAAAGTCGAGCAGGCCCATGGTACCACTATGGCGAGGGCTAAACATGATCTCAAGATGCACTGGCGGTGGGCGGCCCGACCAGAGCCACCCTTGTAGAAGGGCATACAGAGATTTGAAAAAACCTGGGGAGAAGGCGATGACATGGGCCCCAAACCAAACTTTGGAGAGGAGCATAGAGTTGGCTAGAACAACCCTGCCAGTAAGGGAAGTAGGGTGGGCTCTGAGGGAGGCTATGCGCTTCATCACGTTATCCAGAATATGGTTTTCCATCATTGAAGAGGCATACCCGCCTGCCTCCAACCACACCCCCAAGTGGCGGACGGGCCCAACGGTGGGGCGCTGCACAAAGGGGAGCGCAAGTGGGGCAGTGTGGGGTGGGCAGGGTAATCAGGCACATGTGTGAGCAGATGGGCCAGGCTGGAAACAGGCCGCTGAGGCCCAGCGGGTTTGATACTGACCAAGGAGGATGATTTCAGTTTTGGAGGCGTTTAGTGCAGCATTACTTACCCAGGAGTAAACCTGGATAAGGGCTTCAAGCACACGTGCATCATGATTAATAGACACCCTGACCACACAATCATCAGCGAATGCCATCATCTTGACTGGGGCTTGGCCTTGCACATGGACCCCAGTGAGGCGGGCATTCACGTTCTGAAGTAGTGGGTCAAGGCTGAAGTTATATAAGAGAGGGCTAAGGGGGTCCCCTTGACAAAGGCCCCTTTGAGGGCGGATTACTTCCATGAGGAATCCAGGGCCACGCACTGCCATTGTCGCAGATTCTGTCATCAGCATCACCCAGCTGATGAAGCAGGGGGGTAGGCGGAATTGGTGTAGGCAGACCCTGAGGTAATCCCAGTTTACTCTATCATAGGCCTTCTTTTGGTCTAAAAATACAAGTGCCCAGAGGCCGTGGACTGACATGCATTAGCCACAGAGTGTACGTTGTCCCAAATCGACCTTCTGGGTATGAAACTGAATTGTTCTGGAAAGATGATGGCAGATGCTACAATCCCTAGATGGTTAGCCATAATTTTAGTTAAAATTTTAGTATCTGTGTTAGTTAGAGAAATGGAGCGCCAGTTGGCTAGGTCTAGCTTATCACCTTTCTTAAATAGCATAATGGTGTAGGCCTCTTGCCCTCCTGGTGGAAGGCGCATTTACAGAAGACTCTGGTTAAGGGAGGCAAACAACAGTGGGGATAAATATTTGAAGTACTTCTTATAGAACTCATATGGAATGCCATTAGGGATGGGGCATTTCCAATTTGGTGCACCGCGGATAGCGTACCAGAGTTCTTCCAGAGTAATCAATTTCGTTAACTCCAGGTATCGGGAAATGGTGTGGATGTGAGCGCTATCAAGAAAATTCACCATTTCATCCAGCAGAATTGGTTCAGATTGGTATAGCTTAGAGTAATAATTTTGTATCTTGATTGCTACTTCAACTGGCTTATTCGTGATGGAATTGTCTGGCTTTTAAACCTATGTGCAGGCCAAGCTCTGGCGCAGTGTGAAGAATATTTGAAAAAAATAAGTGGAGCACGTGTCGCCCACTGTAATGTGTATAGCCCTGTATTGAACACAAACCTGATGTTTGTGTTGCCTCTCAAGTGCGTTGAGGTGGGCGGCTGCTTCTGCCCACTTATGGCCCCAAGCAGGGCTGTAGCCTTGGCTGGGATGTTGGACTCCAGGTGGGCTAGCTCCACCAGAGCGCGCGAGATGACAGCCAAGGTAGAGCATGAGCGGTGGGAGGAGAGGTGGCGAGCATGGCGGATCATGTCTGCTTTGAAGGCTGACCAGGTGGAAATTGGGTCAGCGCAAACCGGTGTGATAAACTACTGTGCCAAAGTTGCAGATTCCACCCATGTGGAAAATCTTAGTGACGCGAGTTTGGGTGGGCAAAGTTTGCACTAGTGCAGAGCCTGAGCCGCTGGGTCAAGTAGGTGGAAGGTGATAGAGATCGGCCTGTGATTGGAGATATCAATTTTTGATGTGTGGAAGTGGGAAATCTGGGTACAAACTTTCATTGGCGCGAGGATAAGGTTGATGCAGGACATGGACCTTAACTGGCTGTTGTGGACATGTGGGCACGACATGTTCTTGAGTAGTGGAGCATGGAGCGGCAGTGCGTCAAACAACCCTAGGGTGCCTTTAGGACACGAATTTCTATGTGACCCTGGGGTGGGGAGGGTGAGGGAGGCCAGCGGTCAGTGGATGGGTCCAACCAACAGTTCATATCGCTGACTACAAAAGGTCAGGGGGTAGTGGAAGGGATTTGACTGATGAGAAAAATTCCTGATGCTCTCATGCACAGGTTGGTGCATAGATGTTGACAATAGCATGCGCCACGTCATCCTACAAAAATTTGACCATGAGGACTCAGCCATTAAGGAAGGATTCAGATGATAAAAATTTGAAGAAATTTTTTTTTTACAAGCACCCCACAGTGCTCGGACCAGAAGGACTGGGATGGGAGGAGCATGGTTTTCCAAGCATCCTCAGAACCACATGGACAGTGGGACTCCTGTATGGCCAGGATGTCCACGGGTAAATTATTTTGTAAAAAACTCAGTTTCCTAGCCCAGGATGGCGAGGCTTTGAGTCCAGCGATGTTCAACATCCCTAAAGTAAAGGCTCCCCCCATCACACCTTAGGTGCAAGGGGAAGGGCACCTGGGCCCTTCAGCCTCCTCTTGATCCTCATGACACTTCTCAGTGCCTTGGGTGTGTGCTGCAACATAGTTGGAAGAGTGGGTGAGTTTGGCAGTCAGGTTCACGTTGGCTTTAGCCTTCGCTTTTGGTTTCCCCACTGCAGAACAATTTTTTTGTGGTGCACTCAGGTGCGGTGCACCATTGGTTGAATTAAATTTTTTTTCAGGTAGGCTTGAGATTGAATCAGTTCCAATCAAGGCTTGGGCGCAAAGGTCAGGTGAGATTGAGTCGCCCATTGGATCCTTGGATTAAGGTGGCCCAATTGGCTTGGGAAGCCCTATTTGATTGGTTGAGAGATTCCCAAGCTGCTTCCACTGCAAAGGTCTCAATGTCCTCCTGGCGTTGGGAGTGTGGGATAGTGGAGGCGACCTTAGCTGCCTCCTTGGCCGCGGCCCTGCGGGCCTGCTTGGCCTTCTTCCGCTCTTGAGGGGATATTGGCTTTACTAGTAAGTAGCAGCCTTGTGCTCCCCACGGGAAGGTCTCTTTAGTATTGGCGGTTGATTCATAGTGGGCCTCCCTGTTGTTCATGGCCACCAAGGGGTGTTCTTGGAACATGATGCCCTCCTTTGTGGGGCAAGTGTGTGCCTTATGGATGAACGCATCACAGTGGGTGTAGATGAGGGGCGCTGTCCATGGTGACCCAGAAAGGGTGGGTGGTATGCCCCTCAATATTAATATAAGTGGAGTGCGGGATCTGGGTTAGATCCTTCACTATCTCCTCAGTTGGGGTCAGAACTGCGATGGCTTTGCCGGTGCACAGGTGTGGCATCAGCATAAAGCATTGCATCTCAAGGGATTGAATTTCGCCATATATGGCGAGCCCATCCTTAAGGTGTTGTTCTAGTATGGCGCGTTTGACCATAGTGGGCAGAAAGTTGAAGGTGAGAAAAATTTGGTTGGATTTTGTCCATCTGGTGCGCTTAGTTTTGATAACCTGCTGCCCTTCAGGGAGGTCAATTACAACGCGCACTGCAGCAGCTTCGTCTGCTGCCTCCTTACTTTCAAAACCAAGATCCAGCCAGCTGCATGACATGGAGTGAGGTGCTACATACACCGCATTCAGGAAATGAATGTGTACATCTACACAAAACTTTCCCACAGCGCCGTTTGTTGAATGTCCAGGAACACCTGAACTCAATATTCCACTGACAAAAGTGGTTGAGAGTGCGGCATATTGATGTACTGGTTGCATCGCGCCTGCCAAGCTAGAATTTCTGGGGAAATGGTAATTGCCAGTTTTTTTGTTTTTGTCTAATCTGCTGGATTCTCCAGGGCGTTTGCAAAATTTGGAAGTCGTGGGGCCACCCCCTTTGCCTTTTACCTTACTTGCCCAACTGCTCCCTGACATGGGCGCAAACTAATCTCCTCGGTGAGATTATCAAACTAAATTCAGTCTTGAATTAAATTTGTTGCAAAAGTGATTGCAATGAGAAAGAAAAGTATTAGCTGAAGCCTTTAGAAATGTATTTTTTTAAAAGAAGTTGGATTTCCTCAGGCACGCTATCTCTCAAGATGGGATACAACCCTTTCAATATAAGGTTGAAGTGAAACCTAAAATTCCTGAGCCCAAAACAATTAGCAACATACAGCTATTCTGGGTCATGATGAGGTATTACCATCAATTTATCATCAAGTTCGCCCAGCTTAGTGAGCCCCTCATATGTCACTTGGCCAAGAACACTCCATTTCATTGGGGTTTTGAACAAAAGGCCACGTTTGAGACCCAAGGCGCTATTGAAAAAAGGCCTATCCTCCGTCATCCTGAAAATGGCTGGCATTTCATGTTGTTCACGGATGCCTCCAACATGCTATTGGAGCTATCTCAGCTCGGTTGGGTATAAATGGGGTCAATAACACTGTGTCCTACTTCAGCAAAATGCTTTAAAAAGCTGAGCACAAGAACAGCGTCACTGAGAAGGAGTGCCTGACTTTCCTTCTTGCTGTCAAATACTACCACCCTTTTCTATATGGGACTTCATCTAAAGTGGTTACTGACCACGCATCTATAATGCGGTTACAAAATATGAAAGATCTTACTAGGAGGTTAGCTCTCTGGTCTCAAAAGCTCCAGCAATATGATATTTCCATTTGGCATTGATCTGGGAAACGCCATATGAACGTTGATGGGTTGATGTGACTGCCCATCCTTCACCTTGATAATAGCGAAGCAAAGAGGTTGCATGACCTCCTCCTGACTCCTAAAGCGTAGGCATACGAATATGAACCAGTACTGAAGATGCTAGCATGGCACTCCCAAAACACAAAGATAGAGAACGGGAAGTTATATAAGAAAGTAGGAGTACATTGGTTGCCCTGTCTTTGGCTGTCAGAGTGAGTACCGGTCATCTTAGAGTCTCACACTATCATGGGGCATGGCGGATTATGAAAAACCTAATAGTGGGTGAAAGAGCGGTATTACTGGGTGGGAATCTTGGAAACCATAACTGAAGTTTTGGATGCATGCATGACCTGTAAAAAGCAATCCAGCTTCAAGACCCAATATCAGTTCAACCTACGACGCCCCAACAACCCTTCCACACCATAAGTTTGGACGTGGTAGGTAATCTCCCTCAGACTACAGGTGTAAATCACTATAGCTTGGTCAGAATTGATCATTCATTAAATGGGTTGAAGCTGTTGCTATCCCCGCTCAGACTTCTAAAGCCACGGCCACCTTCTTACACCAGTACATCTTCACCTGGCTTGGGTGACCACATATCATCCTATGTGACAATGGGAAAAATTTATTTCTCAAGTGGTGAAGCTCCTCGCCACCTCCATGGGAGCTCAACAACTCTTCTTAGCCCCCTACAACCCATCCACAAATGGTGCTGTAGAAAGAGTTAATGGAACCCTGGTATCGATTTTATGCGAAATGGCCACTTCAGACCCTCTCCACTGGGATATTTACTTACCCAGTGCCCTCATGGCTTACCATATTAGCTACCATAGCATCCTCAAGATGTCCCCTTACTGTATGTTATATGGGTGAGAACCTGGGGTGCAAGCACTATTAGCCAAGGATATTTTCTCTGACAGGACTGACTCCTGAACAAGCCATGAAAAAGTTGGCCCAACACATCATCCAATTACAATCAGAGGTCATGACTAATCTAGCAAAGATGGTCACTAAATAAGGCCAAGCTGTAAATGAGCTGCAGCCCCTCTTCTTTCCTTCTAAGCATCCAACTCGGTATTGTACTACCACAACCAAATCACTCCAAGAAGTGAGAAGCTCAGTTCTATCTGGGAAGGCCCATTTGTAATAACTTATAACGAGGGGATGAGTGCTCTAACAAATACTTTGTTTCTTGAGTCACTGTAAACCATGTCCATGGCCAATTCTTGTGCCTTTACTCTTCCTCTAACTCTCTTGAAGGGGTAATATCAGACAATTATAACTCGAATTATGTAATAAGAGTGTATTGGTTCTAAATAAGGACTAAAATAAGGATGAAATTGGCCAAAAGACTCTGGCTGATCCTTAATGGAACCCTATAATTAGGCAATAAATTTATTAATAATATTTGGCCAAATACCACGAGTTTGGGTAGTCAAATTGCACCAACTAGGCAGCGAAACAGGGGAGTCCATTGGCAGCTCCTCCTCAGGCCACTTCTAATGTAGTTCAACCTACACCATGGAGACTAGCCCCTTTTATAGGGTCAGAGGGGTCCAGCAAGGTGCAAAAATTTTCCCGCCCACTGATTGGGTAAAATATATCAAAACTTTACCACACGGATTTATCCTACCTGCCCTCCATCAGTCGTCCTGGTAAAGCAAAGTGAGTCTCCCAAGCTCCAATAGGTCAAATCCCAATATTCTTTAATTTATTCTTTACTAAGTATTCTGAACTTTGAGCCTCGACATTTTAAATCCTAAGTATTGACTTATTAAGAAGTTCATTTCTTACCCCCCATAGCAACTAATATTACATATAGAAACTTAGTTTTCTAGTAATTTTTTATTTATTGTTTTTATTACAAGTTGTGAAAATTAGTTACCTAAATAAAATTGTTGGATTTTGAGAGCAAAATGCATCAGCGAGCATCTTAAAAGCCCAAAATTCAACACCCTCAAAATAGTACCAGTCTTTGAGCCACTCTTATGCTTTCCTCATGCCGCTGTGGCTAAGGTTAGAGTGGGCATCCAAGATGGAAGGTACTTGTTCAGAGGGTCGAAGTTAAGACAGATAGTTGGCCCCTACCTTTTTGTATAATTTATTACTCTCCACCTTAGTATTGTGGGAGTATCTGGCCAACATTTTTTAATAGGGTCATCTTCATCGCTTCAGGCGTCAGGGGTCATAAGGAGGTCATGCAGCCACTCAGCTTCACTATTATTTAGATGCAGAACAGGTAAGCGGGGCAATCCATCAAGATATATAAGGAGGGTTCCGCCTGGCATGATCTTCATATCATTTCGTTGGAGCTTTAAGTCCCAAAGAGCCAGTCGCCCAGTAGGATCCTTCATATTTTGGAGCCATTTCAGGGAGGCGTGGTCAGTAACCATGGTGAAGGTAGCTCCATAAAGGAAGGGGTGGTAATATTATACAGCTAGTAAGACAGCTAGAAACTCCTTCTCAGCAACGCTGCAGTTGCGTTCAGCTTGGACAGCATTTTGCTAGAAATTTGACTCAGGATGATCCACGCCATTTTCATCCAATTGGGCCAGGATAGCTCCAACAGTATAGGTAAAAAATGGTAAACAGAATGAAAGGTTTACCATAGTCAGGGCGGCGAAGGATGGGGCGTTATTGATGCAACGATTTTCAACGTTTCAAACATAATTTTTGTTCCACACCCCCAAGAGAAAGAAGTATTTTATGCTATAGCCAAATGAGAGTCTCACTGAGCTGAGCGAACTTGGGAATGAACTGATGATAGCATCCCATCATATTGAGAAAGACCTGAATATCTCTTAGGTTTTGGGGTGAAGGCATTTTGGACACAGCTTTCACTTTGTCTTATAAGGGGTTGAATTCCCTCTATTGAGATGGCTTGCAAGGATATCTAGCCACTTCTGGAAAAAAGTACATTTTGAAAACTTGAGCTTAATCTTTCTTTTACTTCAATCATGGTCTTGATTGAACCTTATTTTAAAAGTTTTAAAAAAAACCTCATTTATTAAGCCATTACAAACTCTTATCATCAAATGTGACGCCCACTCCCCAACGTAGGGTGGTGGGTTTTCTGTCTCCTGGTGTGTTTTGGCTACAGCCAAAGTGTGCCCAGGCTGGCTCTGCTAGCCCCTTAATCCCAAAAGCTATTTGTTCCCCTCAGGACCTTGCTCAACGTCTCACGCTCACCCTGGCGGTGCTGAGAAGCCCCTTGGTGCTCCCTCAGAGCAACTTGCGCTTCAGCCTTCAGGTCAAATATGGTGATCTTTTCCATTACTCAGGTGCCACCATCTAGATGGCTCAGGTGGTGTTTGAGCCCAGCAATTCTATCAAATTCTGCCGATATAAGGGGTATTTTGATCTAGGCTTCCTTAATGAAGCCCTTGCCATGGCTGCGGCGATGATGCCACTTATTTATAAAAAAAAACTCAATCCCAACCACCCATACTTGGTTTCTGGTGGGCACCAATTTGGCGGATTAGTTTTCTGGGCTGCCAGCTACTATTCCCTAGCCAGCTTCGCCATGAGCTGCTTAAGGGATTAGCCTTCATATGGCGCAGAACCCATTCTCCAGTTTGTGGTTCTGATGGAGCCAGCCAACTGGCAGGAC
The DNA here is from genome assembly GCA_022478985.1 of Massospora cicadina. NCBI lineage: Eukaryota > Fungi > Entomophthoromycota > Entomophthoromycetes > Entomophthorales > Entomophthoraceae > Massospora > Massospora cicadina. The sequence continues at coordinate 118,333 of JAKSZP010001476.1, read as the reverse complement.
CTCAAGCATTATAAAACAATTATCTCTTTCATAAGGACACCCACCTCGCCATTACCCCTTGTACCATTGTCCGCTCCACCCCAGAACACCCATTATGGGCCCGCGTTGAAAATGGATGAGCAGTTTGCCCCTTGTGCTTTGGACTTGATCATTCAAAGTGCAAGTCCCTTAACCCTACTGTTGCTGCAGCTTCCACTGCCCCTCCCTTTGGTGTCAGCCCCACTTCCAAATCCGCATCAGTTTTCAAGTGGGGTTTTATCCTGCCTCCCCTGCCCATACTCACCACAGCCTCAGCTTCCACTAGGCAAGCCAATAAGAATCATCCAAATAAAATAGTTTTAGATCAGGTTCTGGCTCAATCCTCAGATGACCAGCTTTGGCCAAAGGTTCTTGGGCTTTCTGCTCCTGGCCCCAGCCAACTAGCTTCTGTTTCTGGACTGAGTATTCCCCTATAAAACACTTTTAAATCTCTCAAATAGGTGAATAATGATGAGGTGGCATATTCTAAGAATACCAACTTTGATTAGCAGGAATTCCTTGTTGACCTGCTCAATTTAACACCTCAACATTGATTTCATCCTTGTAAGGACTTCCATATTTACACAACCTTAAAATAAAATGGCACTTGAGGCGGTCGCTGCCCCTGCCAACGTTCCTTGCCACCAAGCCCTCCATATGGCTATTGAGCTGCTTGTAAATGGAAAATCTTGCCCAATTTCATGCTTAATTTCCTTGATGATGTCCAGGCGCCAATTGAGGAGATCGCATTTGAGGCAGGCTGCGCATGCATGGATGCAGTTTAAACTGTCACTGTTTAACCTGAATTACCCCCAAAGCCATCAACAAATTAAAAAGCTTTTTGTGAGTGGCGGAGTTGATTAAGAATGCCAAATATAACTTGCCCAATATCTTGAAGCTATGCATACTGCGGCCTCATCAATGAGGATAACCCTCATCTTGACAACCTTCAATTTCATGTCGCTGACTCCTTAAATCCAATTCTGTCTTCCATGTCATGTGTCTTTCAAATATACACTGAATGGAGATCCCCTCATCGCCTCTTCCCCATATGATATGGCGTCTTGTGCTATTAATCAAAAGAGCCATGGTAGGAATTTTTTTACTTATGGATAATCCCTTAGGTTGCCCTTTTGAAAATAAAGATGTGTGTAGGGCCCCCTTTTTTGGGTTGGGCATTACTAGTGATAAATAAAAAGACTTGAGCTTAGTGTAAGAGGCGCGCAGACGTTGGAACACTTTTATTAAAATGAGTAAGATGCTCATTGAGAGTATTTAAAAAACTGTGATATCATCGAGATAGATTATCATGTAACACAGCTTGAGATCCCGTAGGATATGATCCATTGCACGTTGGAATGAGGCGGATACATTGCACAACTATTGGGGTAACCGGGTAGGCTCAAATAGGCCTAAACTGTGGATAAGAGCACATTTCTCTTGATCTTGAGGGGAGAGGTCCATCTTCCAGTATCCACTAGCCAAACCATAGCGGATAAGAATTTGGAGCCAGAGGGTTGAGCAAGGGCATCATCAATGTGAGAATGAGATAGCTGTCTTTTTTAGTGAGGTTGTTCAGTTTATGGTAGTCCATAACTACCTGATGACCTCCATTTTTCTTTTTAATATGTAGCAAGGGAGACGGCCAAGGGCTTTGAGAAGGTACTAGTAACCCAGCGTCTTTACAATTGCTTGAGCTCCATCCTCATTTGTTGCTCCTTGACCTTTGATTTGTGGTAGGGTTTAGATCTAATGGGACTGGCATCATCAACATCAATTGTTTGGCTCCAATACTTCATGTGCCCATAATCATGATCAGACTTGGATAAAATATCATGATAGGCATCTAATAAGGATTCTACTTCTCAAGATCGTCTGAGGTTAGTTCATCTGAGATATAAACATTGGGCAAAGCACATAAAAAATTGTTAGTAGGTAGGTCCATATTTAACATAGACCTGATGCAATGAACTTTTAAAATTCATCAAGGGAAATGAGAAAACCTTTTTCTATCTCCTGGTGTTTTTTTCACGATCATGCCATGCTTGGTGTGGTTTCCCAGCAGAATATTAATAGGTCGCTGGTAAACAGAATTTAGTATTTCAGGCAGTACTCAGGGCTCTAGATGACTTACTTCATCAATACTTGTTAGGTGATATAAACAGTTTCTGGGCGATTTGTAAATTAACCTTGGTATCAACCACCCGTTGCTCCCCAGACCTAATTACCATTTTCTTTGAGGCATAAAGAGGAATACCTTATGCGGCGTCCACAGACTCTGGTAGCAGTTTTGTATGGCGCCCAAAGGTGTAGTGCAATGATAGTGCAGAGAAAGGGTATTCAAGCAGGCAGGAGTACTCTTTTTTGAGGGGCTCTTTATTGTCTAGAACTAGAGGCACCTCATAGTTGAGCAGGGAGAGATAACCCTGATATAGATTGATAGCTCCATTACACCTGACAAGGAATTGAGTGTCAATAAGCATGTCATAATAGTTGCTATCCAAAGCCACAGCAGGGGTCGACAAGATAAGCTTTCCAAGACATAGGGGTAAGGAGGAGTAGGCTCCTAGTAGCGCGAGTGCTGGCAGGACCCACCGACCCATACTCTTAGGAGTAGTCCAGGTCAGGTGCCAATTTTATCTTTCTGATGAGTTTAGAAGAAATTATATTGATTGAGGAGCCAGTCTAGGATGGCCATGATCCACACCTTGTTGATGACCACCTCTAACTGGGGAACTGCCCCACCAAAACTAGGGGGAAGAGCTAAAGCCTCCTTAAGATGGAAAGTAATGGCAATTTTTTACGGTCTCAAGGTATCTATCTTTTATTAATTGAAGAGTATGAACATGCAAGATAGGTCAGATCACCAAAGCAATGAACTGGTCAGCATTGCTAGCAGTATCAATTACCTCAGGGCACCACAGAACTTGGATTAGATAGGTGTCATTGGGTATCACGGCCTTATCTACTCCTTCAGGGTTTAGCCTTTCTGGTATTTCTACTTCACCTGGGCTCTGAAGACATAGTGCCTCACGTCCTCATAACCGCCTTCAGATTCGTCCTCTGAGGGGCTGTCTATGAAAGCCAAAGGAGAGATAGGAGGGGAGCTAAGAGTTAAGCATTTCAGGTGGTGTAGCTACCTTCCTATCAAAGTCTTTTTAAAATGGGCCCTTCTGTGTTGCAAGAGTTACTGTTAAGCCACGAAACTACCAGCTTGGCTGGGGGAGAAGGCACTGTAGCTTCAATGAGCATATGCGAAAAGCACTTGGTTGGCTGGTTTGGGAGTCTCAGACTATGAGATGAAATAGTACCTGTTTTGAGTCTCATCGAAGGATAGGTTAAAGGGGCGAACAGGAACAGGAGGGTCCATGGGGGTCGCTGGAGCCTCCATCCACTTGCCTATGGGTGAAAAATCATCAATGGCTAAGACTTGGGGTTTCACCACAGCTCCTGAAGTAGTCTCAATTATAAAAATCTGCAACATCAAATAAAGCCTCTTTTATGTCATGGACTATCTGGAAGTTGCGCTTCACAGAGATTATATGCCTGGCTAAGGAAGGGTGAGAAGACAACCCGTTAGCATGGCAGTGACAGTTTCATCATGAGCGAGCATAAGAGATTTTACCATTGGCTGAGCAGCTAGGTAGAACCAATAAGAAAAAGCAGTGATAAGTTCTCATTTATACATGTTGAGGCGCATAAAGGCCTGTTTTCTCTGCTTAAACTCTGCCTTGAGCCAAATTCAGCAATCACCGCATCCTTAACCTCTGTCCAGGTACTCAGAGTGTCCATATGAAGGACCATCACCTCTTGGGCCAAGTGACTCAGGTGAGGGAGGATGTTATTGACTTTTTGTTGGTCAGTCGCGCCTTCCATGGCAGATTCTTAGACATAACAAAATGAGGCAATGCTACCCTCCTCAGGGTAATTTTGTCTTTAAAAGGAGTTTTACAAGGGACAGAAGCGATGGCCTTATATACAATAAAGAAGCGCTGTTCAAGTTTTTTTAAATCGGGACAGAGCGCTAGCTAGTTGCATCTCAAGAGCAATTATCCTCGTTTCATTTTCAGTGGAAGGTGGAAGAGGGGTATTCACTTGAACTCCACCCATTTTTTTATGTAAGATTGTGGTGTACGGGAACCAATTTAGTGAGCACCATTTGTTGGAATCCTGGCGATTTTTATGCTTACTAGTGCTAGGTGCACAGGATTTCAAAAATATAGCTGTTTCTGGAGTATTATAACCCACGTTACTATTTTAAATTTGTTTAAAGATTATATAAACTAAAGTGAGCTTTGATCTTCAAATGGTTCATTAATAATAGTAGATATGGGGATCAGGGAATAAGAACCTTATTACTTTGATCTTTCTTAGTAGTTAAACTAATTTGAAGCTTAGTAGAGGGAGGCAATTAATTCAGAATAGGGAGGGGGCTTCCCAATTTTGCTAAATGACAATTTAGCCTATCGCCTCTCTAGAAAGCCGTATCATATGAGTAGAGCTTAGATTGTAGATGGGGGTTTGAAACCCAGATTAACGTACTCATGGGGTAGACTTTTGTTATAACTAAGTCATTCTACCATCTTGAACAAAGAAGTGATTTAAACAAACACTGAAGTTCCTAAGTGGAGATTGGAGGATAAATTTCTACTCCCTTGGACCCCCTTCAGGTCTATAAAAAGGGAGTGATTATTACTACTATGATTAGTAGGATTTCAAGGGAGGATACCCCAGTGGTAGAGTATGGACCCTCTACCACTGCCTCCCAGTTTGATCCCAGTAATGGACTTTGGGTAGGGGACGATTTTGACTGTGTTGGTTTTGCGCGCCAATGCCCTGAACCAAGATAGCGAATAGCAAAGGCGGTCCATGTATACTGGCCTATCATATGCCGCGCATAAAGGTTTTATGGGTTTTATCCTCCTTTCCTATTTTATTTCCTATTTTCCTCACTTCCCTAATTGGTGCAGTATCGTCCTCAGGTTGGCCCACCTCAAATAAAAATTCATGATTAGTAGGATTCCACCATGAAATAGTCCTTTATTATATTAAAAGTTGGAGGAGTTGACACCAAGGATTCTTACTATATAAACACACTACTTCTTGTGTGACAAATATTAAAAACAAAGATCTCTCTCAATTCACTCACTTTTGTTTAAGCATAGTTTGAAATTTAAAAACAGCTCCACTCGTCATCATCCTATTCAAGTTACCTATGTCAATGCATTTGACGTCTGCTGCCCCATGTGGAGCAGTAATGCGCCACCTCCTAATGTTTTTTGGCCATTGCCAAAGCGTGCTCAGGCTAGCTCTGTTAGCCCTCCAAATTCTTCAGTATGCTATGTCCCACCTAAGGACTTAGCCTTACATCTCGCCTGAACCCAAGCAGTGCCACGTTGCCCCCTTGTGCTCCCCCAGAGCAACATGCAATTTGGCCTTCAGGTTTAAATGGTAAGTTATTCCCCTATTCAGATAAAGCTATTATTGAATTAGACCAGGCTGTTATGCAGCCTGCAGGCTTAACTGACTTCCACTTCTTCAAGGGGTATTTTGATCTTGGCTTCTCAAGTGAAGCTGATGCTGCAGTAGAAGCTGCCATCCCCCTGGTGTTCCAGGGAACCCCCTCTTAGCTACTTATACCCTATTGTTTAATAATACCACCCTTGTGGTTCAGTTTGTGGGCCTCCCTACCCACCTACCACCTGAACTTTTAATCAATGAAATTATTGCTGGATTACTAAATATATGGTTCTAATTTCATAATACAATTTGTGGTTCACAATGGAGCCACCTGCATAGCAGGCCCCTGCGCCTTTGCGACTATTCATCCAGTATCAACAGAAATAGCCCTCTCAACCCCCCTTGCACTATTATCCCCTCTGCCCCAGACCATCCTTTTGGGCTCAAGCGGATGGAGGGCGTACCATCATCTCTACCTGTTTTGAACTGGACCATTTGAAATGGCGCTGCCCTCCATCTCACAAGCCATGTCATCCACACTCAACTCATTGCACAATTATCCAATAGCTGATCCAATCACGTTTTTCAAATGGGGTACTATCCTTCCCCCCTCCCCCCAAAGTGGTAGCCACAGCAACGACTGAGTCAACCAACCAAAAACTACCTCAACAAACCTCTTTTCTTAAACCCACCAATCAGGAGCCAGAATGGACTAAAGTAAGTTCTAAACCATCATCCCAGCCACACGTCACAGATCACCCATATGCAAACAACCCTATCAAATTCAACAAAAATCCATGAAATTATTTGGTTGAGGTTGATGAATTGGGTGAGCTTATCCCTGAATCCAAATGAGCCGGGCCCCTCCAATCAATACATACCTCAATACTGAATATGCAGCCTAATTTCCAAATCGGCATTATTTGCCTCGCTCTGATTCCACCTCATTCAAAAAATGACCACCAACTAGCTGAAGAGGCAGTTGCCTCCCTGAATGTTGCCCAACCCATAAAGCTGTTGCAAAATAGTTGCAGCACTGGTTACAGGCCTGTCACCTCCTATCCTACCTAGTACATGCTCCCAAAACAAGATAAAAGAACATCTTTTACTATTAGGTGCAAAATCAGCAGTTCCAAAAGTTGCAGTGGTTGCAAAGTTTGGCCCAAAGACCTGTATTACCTGCAACGACCTCATAACCATCGCCACCATACCTAAAGTACGCCTTGAGGCTGAAAAAGCATTTAAAACCTACAGTTCCATCCTCCTCATCGCACACATTGAGTTGCAAGCACCTCTTTGTTATCTGAACCCCATTTCCATGATGCGCCCATGCCAGTGCTATCAGCTTTGTGCCGCTACATGTCCTTAACAGATGAGGAAGAAGAAACTCCTGATACCCCTTCACCCTCCGACATGGATGTATAGCAGTTTCTGCTTCTGACTTGGTTGTTGTGTTTTGCTTTGGTTTTTGCATCAGTTCTAGTGGATCCATCCATCTTGTTTCAGCCTTTAACTTATTTTATTTTATTTTATTTTATTTTAAGTTTTAGCTCATTCAAGCACTAGTAATATCCGTCCCCTGGTCAGCGTACCTTGCATAAATTAAAACAAATATCAAAAAATTAGTTCTGAAGCCTTGGTGCTCATCTTTATAACCAGCTGTATGGGTCCTTCATCTGCTGAAGCCATTGGGCGAGGATTGGTTAGGGATGGCAGTGAAATGAGTGCCATATAGGTAGGGCCAGATCCACTTGATTGCTAATAACATAGCCAGGCACTCACGCTCAATAATTCTATAATTTTTTTGGCCATGCTTAGGGTCTTACTGAAGTAAGTCGCTGGGTGGTCAGCCTGATTTTCATTGTGATAAGCTAGGATGGCCCCAACTATGACGTCACTTGTATCTGTGCATAGCAAAGATGTCTTGTCAAAATGAAAATGAACTAAAATTGGCATAGTACAAAGAATGGTCTGAAATGCATTATAAGCCTGCTTCTGTTCAGGCCGCCACTCAAAGGAACATTCTTTTGAGGAAGGTAGACAAGGGGTTTGGCTAAATTTATAAAATGAGGGATTAAAAATGATAATACGCCTACATGTGAAGGGTTACTTGAATATCCTTAAGGATCTGAGGGGCGCAACATCTTCTCAAAGGCAGCGATTTTTATTCAAAATAGGTTGAATTCCATGATTTTGTGACCTTAAATCTGAGGACTTCCATTTAAAAAAAAGAGCAATTTCAAGGCTTGAGCTTTATTAAAGATTTTCTAAGGCAATTAAAATTTTCCCAAGGTTCTCCATGTGGCTGGTGAAAGTTCAAAAAAGACAGTAATATCATCAAGGTATACAAGAACACAAAATAGTTTCTAAATCCTCAAGGATCCCGTCCATTGTGCGCTGGAGGGTGGAGGGCATGTTGAAAAGGCCCTGTGGCATTATCATGTGCTTGAATAACCCCTTATTGGCTATGAGCGCACATTTGGATTGATCTTCAGGTGCTAGCTCGACTTGCCAGTACTCACTAGTGAGATCCATAGTGAAAATATTGAAAGCCAGCAATCAAATTAAGAGAGCCGTTAATCTGGGGCAAAGGGTAACTGTCCTTCTCAGTAATTAAATTAAATCTTTGATATTCCATTATTACATGATGAATACCATCCTTCTCTCAGACTAACAGGAGTGGGTAGGCCCAAGGGCTATGGGAAGGCACTAATATCCCAGCTTTGAGTAGCTGCAGGAGCTCGAAAGTCACCTAAGCTTCTTCAACATTAATCTTATAGTATGCTTAGGATCAAATGGGTTGAGCACCCCCAGTCTCAACGTGATGTAGGTCAACATTTATTTTCCCAAAATCTTAGGTAGAGGTGGAGAAGAAATCTGACTACTTTTTAGTAACTTCTTAACTTGGCTCTTTTATTCACTGGTGAGCTATTGCCTAATGGAGGTGTTGACTAGAGCTACCAAGGGGTTAGTTCTAACCTAAAATCCCTCAAACTTGTAAGGCCACGGATGTCATTAATGGCCTCCACAGGAAGGAGGCTAACTTATGAGGCTGAGGTATTAGTTTCCACTGTTCAAGGTTTTTCAGGGAGGTTAGACATCAGAACCAATATGGATCCAGCATAGGCAGGATCTAAAATTCCCATAAAGGTCAGGATCTCATTGACACATGGGTTATCCATGCCTTGTATTTCCAGAAAGTGTTTTGAGGGAATATTGATATGTACCAGGGTATCAAAAATGACCTGGGACTTTGGCGGTATTTTAATCAGCTTAGTCAAGTAGTTAGCATGCCCTATTGACCAACTACAACTGGGTGTATCCAACTTGAGGACCCTTTACATGCTATACGCCCTTATTGAGCAACCTCTCACTTTCCAACAGGCAGAACCAAGCTTTAAGCACTGTCTTGGCGCCATGGGGAGCATTAAAAACCAAATGGAACTTATGTCCTAAAAGGGATAGAATCCTTCATCATAGTTCACGATGGTGGAATAGTCCTTGAGAAATTGGGTCTTGAGGAGTAGATCGTAACTTGGGTTATGTAAACAATGGCTGAGGTAACCACTGAAAGCATGCCAAAGCAAAAGGGCAGCGAGGAATAGGACCCAATGGATCGAGTTTATTGCGGTCCAGCTATGCCATATTCCATGTAGTGAGGCAAATTAGGAGCAACTTTGATGCTTCATTTATCTATACAAAATGTCATTCATGAGGAACCACTGTTAATAATGGTGTGGAGGGGGATTTTACGAACTCAAACAGCAACACATTAACTAAACTCCCATACTGATGAGGTAGAGTGAGAAACATAGGAGATTCATCAGAAGAGTAAGCATTATCAGGTTCTTTATCATTAACGGGTATAGAATCATCTTCTGGTATGACAACATTAGACTCATTGGAGGTTGCTAAATTTTTCTGAGGTGGTACAGTGATGTCAGCATGAAGTGCCACATCATTCATGCTGACTGCCCTTTTCCCGCCTAATCAGCAATTTTCTTCTAACAAGTCTTAGCGCTATGATGGAACCCATTGCATTAGTAGCATTGAGGTCTGAAGGTCTTCTGGTCTAACAACGTGGACTGAGGACAGTAAGGAAAGGTGGACACAAAAGACTTGTGATGCAAGATAGACGCATGAGTATTATTCAATGCTTCCTTAAATTCCATATACAGGTGAAATTATTCAACTGGCCAATCACGTACATCTGGACCTCAGGATAGGATCCCAACGCGGAGAGGACTGAGGTTTTGGCGTCTTCTAATGTTGTTTGATTAGTGGTTACCAAGGGTTGCTCTTGGGTATAGAGGCGCTTGCAAACTCCACAGGACTTTATCCTTTATTCAATATGTCCATGAACACCTGATTCTATAGTTCAAGGTCTGAGTTATTCCAAACTTCTGAATTAGGGCTGTACAAACTTGTTCCCAGGTATGAAACTCCTTTAAATGAGGAGTCATAATCTCCCAGAAGATACTATTCATGCAGGAGTGAATGTGCTTTACTTTATGTTAGGGAGTAACCTCCTCCATCAATATCTTGTAAGTGTACACAAAGAAGGCAATACTTATCTGTTTCAGATCAAATTTCTCCTTGAAACTAGGCTTAAATTTAGTCATAATAGGAGTGGAAAAAGTGTTACAGTAGGAACTGATGCAGCATGGAAATTTCGGTTTCTGTATAATCACAAGAGGCTTGTTGATCCAATCACCATTCTATTCCATCTAAAAATCTCCTCAACTTCATCCCAAACTCAGTTCAGAGAGGTAATTGATTCTTTAAGGGCAACTTGACATTTCAAAGCTTAAATCTCGGTATGTTGGGGTAGCAGATGACTCTCAAAGTTGCTCAAGTGAGATTCAAACCTGCAACGGGCTTGTTTGAGTTGTGTGATGCAGTTATCAATGAGCTTGGTGAATGATTTGAGATTATCCATCTCATCTGAAAAGGCATCGATTGAAACTCTAAGATTGAGAAGGACTCCATCTACTTAGAGCTTTTATCCTTGAGCCACATCGTATATTTGATCTTATAAAGCAGCGAGCTCCATTAGAACAACTTGTTTCCAAAGTTGTTGGGATTGTCAAGAGTAGGCACTATGTAACCAGAACGTCCTTTTGGTCTTTGAGGATCTTGGGGAACTTCTGGCCCTTCAGGGCCTTCTGGACCTTCTGAACCCCTGGCCTCTTCAGGCCCTTTATTCCTGGAAACGATATTACAGGAGGCTAACTCATGGTAGTGCTGCTGAAGTGTCTGCACAAGGTCCTCAATCTGGTTGAGACATTAGCTCTAGGTAGACTTGAGGAGCTAAACATTCTGATGAAACTGGTCCTCAAGGCAGCCTGAAATTCCACTATCTAATTTAACAAGTTGATAGAGAGCCTCATTGATCAGCTGAATGTCATTGAAAAAGCCTTTCAATTGTCGTGAACAAAATTGGAGGCATCACTGTAGAAATCAACAATATTAAAGTGTAGGGTTTGAGTGATCTTTAGTTGTCACACTACTTCATGGTGTTGTAATCTAACTATTTTTAGTATTTGGCGTACGGCTGGATGGATAAAGCTTTCAAGATAGGTTTTAATGCCCAAAGCCAATTCTCTCATGGGCAGTAGGGATGAATTATAGATCTCACATTGTGGAAGGCACCAAAAAGGCTTAGGAGTGACTGGAGTGGCCTCCATTAGAGTAGATGCCACTCAGAATCTCTTTTTTATCTCGTTAAGGTTCTCATATTGGAGTTGATACTGATCTTGCTCAATGGATGGTAAGGTAAATTGAAAAGTGGCCCAAAATTCTAGGCTTTCAGGCTGTAAAGGAGGTACTTCATACTTAGAGGTATTGATCCATTAATTTATGCATCCAAACTGATCAACAGGTTGGTTTTCTTGATTGTTATTAGTCACCAATTTTTGTGATAGACGCTTTTACTTGGACAGCTCGGAGCCCCATGAGTGAGAACCTCTTATCTTGGTATAGCAGTTTTCCTGACTGTAGCCGGGGTTAAATAATGGTCTTGAAGCTTTAACTAGTAATTAGGTTGATGAAGACAAAAAAAGGGTGAATAGAATACTTTATTGAGTAAAAAATGATATATATTATAGGGTGTGTGGTGACGTGGTGCTGAGAGGACCTCTATGGCCCCATTTAATCATGGTCTTTCGCTTCCTTCCAGATCGCCTACCTGGTTGATACCTCATTGTTCTTCATTGCCCTCATGACTGCAATGGTGGAAGCTTTTTCTTTTGCGGTTTAGGAAGTAAAGGTGCGATTTCTGGAAGCATCTTCATTGATTTATGGGCGCATGATTCTTTCTGATCATAATCCTCGCTGGGGCCTTCAGGGACAGGTTTCAATCATGAGGGCTAAAAAGTCAACTTGTCGTTGCTCAATTTTGGGAGTATGGATATTGGCTCACTACTCATCTCAAGTCCTGACCGTGTGTTCTGTCCTTTTTGCGCACTAGTAATAGTAGTAAAGTCCATAGGCTCTTTGAGTTCTGGTTTAAGCCAACTTCAGATATCTAATTCAATTCTTTGGTAATAACTTCATTTTCAGATCTTAAACAGTGTTCCAATTTAGACTTGAAAGAGATGACAGATCCAATGTCTATCTATAAATCTCTCCTTTGCATATACCATAATCATTTTGTCCAGCACTGAAGATGTCCTTAAACTCATCTAATAGCTCGTCCAATTCCTTCTTCTCCTTGCTGGCCACATCCCAAATCACAGCTCATCAAAATTTGGACAGCATGCATTGACAGATGGCGTTTCTGCTTATAATTTGGCTTGGGAAATGACTTGTCCATTTTCTACGTGGATAGATTGGGTAGTGATGTTCCATAATATATAATTCAGTTCTACATTGTAGTTGGCATCAAAGAACCCAGGCAGAACTATTGGATCCTATTCTCTGATCCAATTGCAAATGTAAACTTCAGGTATTGAGCTCAAAAGTAACTTCACACTGATTGAAAGTAATTAAAAGTTGTTCACCAGGTCTTATTTCCATGGCCTCACTAGTGTTCATTTGGTAGGCCTTCTTCTGAGCTGACCATTACAAAAAGTTTCCTGACGCTCTTCTTCTTAAGGGTTGTTAAGATTTTGGATTGCCCACACTATAAAGCTTTGATAAAGTATAAAGTATTAACTGTCTTGTCCACTATGGTTTAGTGTTATATAAAAGAATATCTATAGAGGATGTGGGAGTTATCATTAATTTAATAACTATTGTTTAAGATAGTTTCAATACAGAATATTAGCTACTTCACCAGTTAATGATTTTAAAAGAAAATAATTTATCTTCAGATGATCCCTAACAATGTTTGCAAGTGTTTCAATTCTTGATTATGAAATCGAAAATTAATATCTTTTTGCTGATTGATCAGGTTTTATTGCTGTCAAATATGGGTTTATTAGCAGTTGCTGAAGCGTTGAAAACGCTTGTATTAGCAGTAACTTGTGGGTTAGCCTGAAGTAGTGCAACATTCTACTAATTGGTAAATGGTCCAATTACCTAAGTAGGTTACTAGCTTCATAAAGTTAATCCGCTGTGGTTGGATGAAGGCGTTGAGACACGTTTTTTTTTGAAACTAACCAAGAATGGGTCGTAATCTAGGCAGATTTGGATATGAGTAGGTGGATAATAAGCAGAGACATCATTCATTTTGATGTATTTTATTAAGTGTTAATTCATCAGCGATGGATGCTGTTCCCATTGGGGTGCCAACAAAAGATTTTGGTGCTGAATTCCCTATATAATTCATTGTACTTTTCAATAAAAAAATATACAATTCTAGAAGAAAAATTTTAAAAAGAAATAAGATTGTTTTATTGTTATCCTCAAAAGAGGTTGAATGATAGTTATTTTAAATATTTGTCTGGTGCTCTCAAGTTCACTTGTGTAAAAAAGTGGAAGGTAAAGTTTCACTTGTTGTTTAGTTGCTTGCCAAATCTTGTGATTAGAGTTTCAGATAGTTTTCACTAGTCTAGATTGTTTACAAGTGCCTTCAAGTGGGGTTAAGGAAGGTTTTTAGCATCTGTATATAAGAGATAACTTTAGCGGATTTAATATATTTTTGTATTGATGATCTCAATTAGGATAAATGTGTTTATACAATCATCACTTTAGCTACATTTATCATGATAAAGAAATTTAACGCACACCTAAACCTGTGCAGTAAACCTCAAAAGTTACATTTAGTGTTCACTAAAAGGGAGTAGTTAGTTTTCAGGCCAAATATTACATCAAAGTTATCAGCGGAATGTCATAGAAGAAATATTTTTGGAAGTTAGGTTGTAACTAAAGACAGTGAGCAAGAATACGGTGGATTCATCATCTCAATCTGAACCGAATACCTTGGTAAAAGAGTAAGGAAAGCTGAGAAGGAAACAGAGCAGTTCAAGAAGGTCAATAATGATCTATATTTAAATTCACTTCTTTGAAGCAGAAGGAGAATTGATTGATAAAAATCTAATATTCCAGAAGGCCAAATGGAAAGCAGACTGAGAGTAATTCCACCAGATTCAAAATAATAAAAGTAAAACTCTAAAGCGGTTACATGATCTAAAAAACAAGTGCAACTTTGCGCAGATAGATGAAGATCTAGCTGACAACAATGAAGACAAAGAAAAGTTCTTATGGGAAAGTACAACTCCCACATAATATGCATAAGACTTATGCTGAACTTTTGTGGTATGTCTCCCAAGAATACCCCAATCATAGAAAGGGTTATCAGTCGAGTACCTCCCATTACAAATTAACAGAAGAATTATGGAATATGCCAAAATTACCAATTTTTTATTAGGATAACAGTACAGCGTTTTTCCATCTATTTGAAATGATAATGTTCAGATACAATGACCACCAAAAAGTGGTATCAGTCATAAGCTGTTTAGACATTGATTGTCAAAATTTGGTGTTGCCCACCTCAAAAAGAAAAATTGAATGTATCAGGATGCAAAAGAAGTGATCATGAACGAGTTCAGAAGTACTGAGTGGTTGGCTAGTGTAAGAAGGAGCTCATTAGAATCCAATTCAAGAAGGACGAAACCTATGCCACTTTTGGCAATTGTTTTTACCAGAAAGCACATATCTGGCAGGTGCAAAAGTAATTAAAGATTTCAATTCTTGTATTGCAATGCAAACGGCTCTTATAACCTATAGAGAATTACACTGCACCATAGTTTCAGCAATGGCAACTCAAACTTTCATTTCACAAAAAGTGTATTTTATGAAAATGTTAGGATAAACATTTGAAGTTACTAATCAAACTCCTAAGAATCTGGATGATGAAGCTCAGATTACACAAAATTTTATGACAAGAATATAGTTTCCATAACTGAATTTTAATAAGGAAATTCAACAATCAACAGAATTGAAGTTAAATGAGGAAGAAACTCAAAGTATTAAAAACGGGCAGATAGATTTTTTAACATCTGTCATAGTGTGGTGCAACTGGATACTGTGCTGATTAATGTTGGGGGAAGACGCCCAAGGAGAATGTGAAGCTTGTTTTGCTGCAGGTGGAGGAAACTGACTAGGATATAGGAAAAGACTTAGCAGTCTATACATGAAACAATTAGAGCTGCAACTAGTATTTTTCTACCAGATATCTATCCAGAGGAAGTAGATAATTTAGACTTAATTGTAGAGGAACCAAAAGAGGATCTTCTCTATCAAATCTTAATGTCAAATATATTTACTGTGAAAATAGTGAAATCATAGATGAAGATAATTGTTCTGGAAATATTATAGGAAGTCGCTCAGCCTTATGCTTGCTAGTTATTGGAAAAGACACAATTTGCCACAAGCAAAAATGATCCATTCAATTTAAGTTAGATGATGCCAATGTTTCTATCCTAATCTTTACAATTAGGGGATCATTTTCGGATCTGTCAGCAGTATTAGTTTGAACATAAAGCATAGCAATTAATTCCAATACATAAGGTCACAAAGAAAAATGAACTATCTGCTCAAAAGAAATTGGCAAATGGCAATATAGTCACTTACCATTATACTAGATAGATCAAGTGCCACCCTCTGACGGATATTTAAGACTAATGACATGTCAAAATCGATGACAAACTAGGATTGGATGAATAATAACACAATTTATTAAGTTATTGCCAAGTTGACAATGGATGCTAGTACTCTGAGTACTATTACTGATGGTCATAAAATAGATTGGGTCCATAGCAGATACTTTAAGTATTAGATCTAAGAGAAAAATAAAATTAAGATAAAAATAAATATAGATAATTAAATATAAAAAGAAACAAATACATGTAAAATTATACATATAATAGGGAAAGTACTTTGAAAAAAATAAAAAAAAGATCAAAAATTTAGATAAATCCAATCTTTACTGTAATCATGTGAATCTGTCAGTGTTCTCATTCCAATGTGATGAGAGTAAGAAAGATATATTATGACAGAAGTAAAGAAGACCAAGTGAGCGTGGATGCTTGTCAGGACCAGATTATGTTGAAACTCAGTCCATTGTAGAGAGTCAAAAGAAAAGAGAACTTGAAAACTGCTCTGAGCAAAATATGAGAGGCCAACTTAAGAGAATACAGAAACGCAGGAATCCAACAGCAAAATTAATTAAGTGATTCTGGTATGACGTGTAGTGATAAGAGGCTAACCTGGGGAAAAAGTCGATGAAGGATTTATTGGTGATATTAATTGAATAATTCTGGTACAGTGGTTAGCCATAAGTCCATCCTCAATAAACACCAACCTGGGGGGAAACAGGCGCTTACAAGTTCATCATTGGAAAGACCAACTGAGTGATCCTGGAGAAACTGCACTCATGTGAGGTGGAAATGAATATGATAAGGAGAAGAAGAACCATCTTTTTTTAAAAAAGTATAAGAAGCATCATTTAGTAAAAATAAGATTTAGCTCTGCTGAAATCAATTATATTTATGTTGGCTGACTCATGCCAAGGAATGAAGTGGCGTCTGCCTCCAAAATTTTATTTTGCTGGACAATCTGGTTAAGTTGGGGGTGATTTGGGATTTTGAAACGCCCACACTATCCAGCTTTAAAATATTATAATATATCATCTGTATTGTCAAATGGTGTTTGATTTATAAGAAGGAAATATATAGCAGATGTTGGAGTTATCATTATTTTAATTTCACTCAAGGTGGGCCAACCTTGGAACAAATATACCACACCAATAGAGGGGATAAGGAGTATGGAGAAAAATATAGGAGTGGAGGATGAAACCCAAGTACTGGTGGTAAAACATTCCTGTGCGTGTTCTGATAAGCCAGGATTACATGATCTAACTTCACTGATTTGCTTGTTCTGACTCAGGTAAGGTGCGCGAATCCACATTATTGATATCCTCTTAGCACAGAAATGTTATTTCTGCCATGATGGGATTGGAACCCACAACGTGAGGGGCAATTTTGGGACGCCCATCCCAACTATGCCACACCCCCTGAGTTATCATTATTTTGGTGACTATTGTTTGGGCTAATTTCTCTATAGAATATAAATTCTTTCACCAGAATTATTTTGATAGACAATTAATGTACCATTAGGGATGATACCTGACAATGTTTGTAAGTGTTTCAATTATTAATTTTATATATTTATATATTTATATCTTAGGTAGATTAATCTGGATTTATTGTTTGTCAATAAGGGCATATTAGCAGTTGCTGAAGCGTTGAAAACGCTTGTATTGGCAGCAATGTGTGAGTTAGCCTGTAGTAATGCAACCTGATATTAATGGGAAAATGGTCTTTTTACCTAAGCAGGTTGCTAGCTTCATAAAGATAATCAGCTGTGGTTTGATAAATGCGTTAAAAAGTTTTTTCTGAAATTAGCCCAGGATAAGTTGTAATTTAGTCAGTGGTGGATAGCAAATAGGTGGCTGGATAAGCAAAGGCATACTTCATCGTTTGTGTATTTCATTAGTTGTTGATTAATCAGCGAAGGATGCTGTTCCCATTGGGGTGCCAACAGAAGATTTGGGTGCTGAATTATTTATATAAATTCTTATTTCTTAATAAAAACAGACACTTTTAGAAGAAAAATACTTTAAAAGTAATAAATTTATTTATTGTTTCCTAAAAAGAGTTTTAGGGATATAATCTTTAATTTAATTTTCTAATTCTTCAAGGTCCCTTGTATAAAGAGTGAAAGGGAAAGCCTCCCTTGTTGTTAAGTTCCTTGCCAACTCTTGTGATTAGAGTTTAAATAGTTTTCCCTTGTTTAAATTGTTTCCAAGTTCCTTCAAATGGGTTCAAAGATGGTTGTTAGTAATTTCTATATGAGATAACTTTAAAGGATGTAATATGTGGCTGTGAAGAACTCAACTAGGATGATTGTCTTCATACAATTATTCCTGTACCCACATTTATTATAATCAAGAATTTAACGAACACCTTGAACCTGTGCATTAAACCTTAAAAAGTTTGCAAGGGTTTAGTGTATCAGGTAGATTGACTAATTGGTTTACATTATTTATAGCCTCTTCTTGCATGACTTGGCATCTTCATCCTTGTACATTAGAAGCAGTTGGTAGCTGAGTAAGCTCGCATTACTGGTGGTGAAGCCAATCTTATAACTAAATTCAATTAAAAATGGTGTTAGTCAAAAAGTCATAGTGTTCATTGTCCAGAACCACTTCTGGAGCCATCAGAACCATGCATCCAAAACGTAACGGCAGCACTGGATATTCTCCTAAAGCGCGTGACATCTGGCCTAGCTGTTTGGTACTTTACATTATTGTCTATATCTGGCATGAACTTCATTTTCTTCATCAAATTGGAGGGCATGATAATGATAGATTCTCCAGTATGTAGTGCAGCCAAGATGAGACCATCTAATCATCACTTTGACCTTAGTAGCGCTTCTTCCAAAGTGATCTCAGTCATCAAAACATCAGTGGCTGACTCTTAAATACCTCAGAATCTCTAATTTTGATGCGGCCTTATTGGGGTCCTTAGTATCTAGTTCTATGTTCCTGAAGGTAGACAACACAAGCTGTTCTCTTTCTTCATTGGTTTGATGGTCCTGGTAGGTTGAGAATCCGGTGCATTTAGGGTTTGTTCAATCTGGTTCCATCAATTCCATTCACACATAGTCAATCAGGTGCAGCTACAGCACTAGGTGCCCCTAGCACGTGAATTCCTGCACTAACTTCATCCCCATATTCATGATTTTCTTCCCCTTTGGTGTGTAGATCCACCCAATTCACTGCATTAGTGGCATCCTCAGTAGGGGTGCATCATACTTTTCAGTGGCGTTCATTGGACAAAAGCGCCAAAAGTTTCTAGGTTTATGGCACTTATTGCAGGTAAGTTCTCTGAGGCTGTTGTTCTAGTGGTTTTGTGATCTTATCCTGGGATTCTCACTCTTGTCGTGAGTGACATAGATAATTTGTTAGTTCATTTATGAGGCTGTCTTGATGTTTTGTATTCCGTCTTATAAGTTCCTTGAACATTGAGTAAGGCCTCTTTGATGGCGTTAGTGACATTACAGCCTTAATAGCTAAGGTCATGTGAATATCAAAGCATGATGAATCTCTAGGGAATTCAAAGCACTATTTTGCAGTTGGTAATTTAAATCTCCTGTTGCACATAATTTTGAGTCTTGAGGTAATAATTTGCGGCATAGTAGCAACTGGTTCATTCTTTCTCATCTTCACTAGCAAGAAGTCTTGCTTCATAATATGGACGTCTTGATTGTTTTAAACTCTGACAGAAAAAATGTTCCTCACTTCAGTCCAAATTAAGCCAAGGCGTAGGCTTGCACTGAATATCTCTAGAGCCTTGCAACTCATGCAGCCTTGTATATGCCAAGATATCTGTCAATCACTCACTACACCCTTACTGATTTTGTACATCTTTAGGAAACTTGCAATGGTTTCCTCACCAGGTGTCTACATCTTCTTGAGGTAGGGCTTAAAGTTTGGGACCTCTTAAAAGGTTTGGCGCGCACTATGCACATCTGCGCCGCAGTCAAATGAGTAGACAAGTGTTATAGCTTACTGGTTAGGTGCTCTAGATGAAGTAAGGTCTGGTTGTGGTATGACCCACAGGTGATATTTCAACTCATCTAGATCTTTGTTTAAGGTGTACAACATAAATAGTTCTGGACTAAGCGCTATTCATAATTGTTCAATGTACAGATGTTCATTCCATTTCAAATATCAAGGGTTATTTGGTCTTCCATCTCTTTAATAGTGGTCTCAATCTTCCTTACAGCTGATGTTCCACCACAATTGGTATAGGAGCACCGCGGGCTCTATTAGCAGTCACCTTGACACGCTAAAGTTGGTTTTGTAAATCTGATACTTTATGTTCTAATGTTCATAGTATTTTTTATATGATTTCCTCCTCTCTCACAAGGAGTTCAGAGGAATCTTCACCATGATAGGCCTCCATATCTTCAAAGCCAATGTCAGGAAGCAGGGGGTTTATCCAACTGTCCAATACAAAGAGGTCAAGAAACCCGAAGTCCTGGGTGAAAGATATGTGAAACGTTTACTTAAATAAAAATTAAAGTCTTCAACAAAGGGTAAAAAACTCCAAGGTTGGCATATCTCTAGAAAATCGTCACTAGCTACTAGCAAAAAAGCCAAAACTGTGTGGCAAAAATATTGTAATTTTTATTTACTATTGAAAAGAAATATACAGTAGTTTTCAAGGAGTTATTTTCAGGGAAAACCCTGAGTGCTTCTTGCCAAGATCTTTAGTGATTGGAGATTCTGCAACACTCTTGTTACTTTTTTTAAACAGGATTAATTCTTGCATAGATTAGGTTTGTACCCCAACATCAGGAGGTTTTTGTTAAAAAATATTCATTTTCATAAGTCAGGTTTGAACCCCAACATTGTGAGGCCTTGAATCTAATCAAGGAGTATCCCCATGAATAATCTCAACTAATTAGCCAGATTGAGTTTGGATCCCATCAACAGATGCATTCAAATCCTTATTTTGTGCCAGAATACCAACAATGCCCCCTTTTAGATCTTGGCGTAGGGGTGAAATGTCAAAAAATTGACTGTGTGCTCTATTTACCACGGTCCATGAGCAACTTCCACAATAGAGCGTTCATTTAGTCATTTATAAATGACTTTGTAGGGTCTTGATTAATTGGTCCATAATTTATTATCGTGTCAACCTGGTTGATGATTGTAAAAAGGACTAAATCACCAGGTTGGAAGGTGTGTAGAGGATCGTGATTACTGTAAACCTATTTAGTTTCTCTGGTTGTGATAGCAGCTAAATTTTGTAAGACAAGGCCTGATGTTGGATAATCTCATTAGCGATATTTCTCATAGTAACTTCAGGGGCTTTAAGAGAGGCTTGATCCAACATAGCTTTCACTTTAGAGGGTAGTTGGGGATTTCTTAATACAGAGCTTATAAGGGTGACATCTTAATAATATGATAACACTTATTCAATAGGCAAAAATTGCAATAGGTAAATATTGGGACAATGAAGAGGGTCAGCTGTGGGCATTTTCCATAGGGTGAGGTTAAAGTACCATTTACACGCTCCACCATTCCATTGGTTGCAGGATGGTAGGGAGTGGAAAACACTTGAGTGGTCCCCTTTAGGGCAGGTAATTCACTCATCAAGGATGATCAAAAAGTCTGGCCATTTTCAAAAAGAAATATGTTAGGGCATCCATGCTGGGTGATCATCCAATTATATAGGGCTTAGAGGTAGCTTTTGCCAAAGCGTAGGGTAGGGATGTGGTTATAATTCACTTGGTTAAATAATCAACAATTATAAAGAAGAACCAGTGGCCATTAGAAGCTTGAGGGAGTGGACTCACAAAATCAATACTTTTGGTAGAGAAAGGGTTAACAGGGTGGAACCATGGGAAGTTGAGGTTGGGGATTAGGTTGGCTTGACTTATACATAAAAAATAGGGTTTTAATATGTCTGGATTGAGACGAGCATTCCTTTACAATAACAATGTGTCTTGAGCCATTGGTGAGTTTTTTTGATTCCTCCATGACTTACTTTCCAATGTCCTTCTAGTATAACATCTATGCGAGCTGAAGGCCAGATGTAGGGTAATCATTTTTGTGATATGAGTTTGTACAGGTTACATATTTATTTGGATATTTGCCAACTTTTTCACTAATTTGTTTTAAAGAGTTAGGGATTTGTGTTTCCTTAAAAACGGTTGAGTTAAAAGATCATAGAGTTGATCTTCCATGGGTTTAGTTAAGTTAAAATGGGTAGCATAGATAAGCAATCTGCATTATGATGTATAGGATCTGGATGATAAATAATAAGAAAACCATAGTTTTATAGTCTTAACGCCCATCGGGCTAACCTCCCATAGGGTCTTTTATATTTTAAAGCCATCGTAATGAAGTGTGATCATTAGTTATAGTAAAATAATTTTCATATAAAAAAGTCAAAAATGCTTAAAGGCCAGTAGTACCGCCAAAAACACTTGTTCAGTAACGCTATAATTATGTTCTGCTTTTGATAGAATTTTGCTATTATTATCAATGTGATGATACACTAAGTTTTCGTCATGATGAGATAAGATAGCTCATAAGATATATTGCTAGCATCAGTGAAAAGTAAAAATAGGCTGTTGTTTTAGGATGCACAAGAACTGGAGAGTGAGAGAGGGATACGCACAAAAGTCAAAGGCCTGTTGTTGTTCCTCTTTCCACTGGAAAAATATCCCTTTCTTCAACAAGCATACCAATGGCTCAGAGGTATTGTCAAATCGGGAAATAAACCGGTGATAATATACTACCATCCCTAAAAAGACTTGCACATCACGGAGGGATTTAGGGGTGGTACATCTTTTATATGGCCATGATTTTGTCATCCATCAAGAAATTCCGGCCTTACTTAACTTATGGCCTATAAAATCCATCTCGCCTTAAACATCTGAATGGTTTTAATTTTAAAAAAAGCCTAGGGTAAACGCTGAAAAACCTCTCTTAGGTGAGCAAGGTGATTGGTAAACTTTTGCAAAAAAGGATATAATGTCAATATAGACCAACACAAGAGCTTTTAAATCGTCTAATAGTCCACCCATGGCTTGTTAGAATGTGGCAGGGGCGTTGAACAACCCTTGCGGCATTTGAATAGGCTCAAATAATCCTTCACTAGAAATTAGGGCTCATTTTTTGCGATCTTCTAGGTATAAGTTGATCTGCCAATACTCACTGGCGAGGTCATTGCTAAAAAATAATGTGATACTGACATTAGGTGTACAAATTATCTATTTGTGGTAAGGGATAACTATCTTTCTGGGTAATGAAATTAACCAGCCATAATCCATCACAAAGAGACGCCCACCATCGTTTTTGCAAAGCAATATATATAAAGAAGCCCAAGGATTTCTGGATGGTAATAGTATCCCTAGCGTCAAATAATTGTTTCATTTATAGGGCAACTTGAGCTTCTTTGACTTTAAGTTTTCAATAAGCTCGAGATTTTAATTTGGATGACCCTCGGTTTTGACTTGGTGAACTACTCCTGTCATTTTCCCATAGTCACATGGTCCCATGAAAAAAAATATCATTATACTTCATAAGGAGGGATTCCACATTCTGGCGTTCATTAGGGTTGAGGCTGCCCCCAATCTTACTTTCAACCAGAGTTATTATGCATAGAATATCAAAACCTAAATCTTGTAGAGACCAGATTTACTGACATTGGCGATATTATAATAGTACAGAGTTTGTGTAGGCAATGATAACACTTTGAGGAATTTAGAGGGTCCTATTTATTAGGTTTCCTAATAGAATGGAGATAGATTTCCCATAAGCAGGATCTAAAATTCCAGTACAGGTAACGCTTCTTTGATAGAAGGGTTAGGGTATTCATGTAACTCCAGAATTTGATCAAGTGGAATGTGGATCTTAATTCCCAAGTCCATAATAACTTGAAAGCCACATGGTATTAATAGAATAAGGGACATATAGAGGTAACCCATCTTCAGCATCCACAGCCTCAGGTGGTAACTTAGTTTTCCTCCTAATACTTGATATTTGACTTTGCAAATAGAGGTAGGATATCAAGGAGGCATGTTCGTTTTTTCTGGGGCTCCTTTACTTTTGACTGGGAGTATAAATATATATGTAACCTGATACCCTAAGAGCGAGTGGTATTTTTCTTTATGATTGATAATGCAGTTGAACTCCAACATCAATTTAACTCCAATAAGAAATTCATAGTTATCATTTTATAGTATGATAGTGGAGGTGATGACTAATAACTTTCTAAATTAAAGGGTAAGGCAGAATATGCCCCACTCGCTCCAGTAGACTGAATCCCAGCCAACCCATATTCAACGTTGTGGATTAAATCTGGAGCCATTTTGATTTTCTTGATGAGTCAGGAGGACATAACTTTAACCAGGGATCCAGTATCAATTATAGCCAGGACTACCCTTATGAATGATGACTTCTACGCTTACCACTGACGACCCAAATAGAGAATTAAAAAATAATTAACTATTGTTAGTTAATTGTAGCGAGGCAAGTGGAGGATTTTGCCGCAGTTAAGCTCTGGTTTTTTAAGGTGTTTGAAAGTTTTTCAGCTAATTCTTGACTCTCACTTAAGGAGTTGACAATGAAAATTCAAATGGATTTTTAGCTAATATAAAAAAAGCTGAAGATCTTTATTTCCTTGAATAGTAAGAGGTACTGCAATTTCTGTAGGATCAGCTAACACAAAAAATTTCGATGTTTGGTCATAGAACTAGAACTAGAAGGTTGAGACAATTGATTGATATAAGCAGAGGGAGCCCCTTGCCCTATGCTGACTGATCTTTTGCTGCCAAGAGGCGTTGAGGTTTGTGGCAGTGGTTGATGGGGTGTCCATTTTTCTTTCAATAAATGCAGATTAGAAATGGAGTAGGAAATTAAAGGCGATACTGCCAATACTTTAGGTCAAGGATTATTGTTAAAACGGGGCGGCCCAGTAGGTTTTAACAGATCAGAAGGAATCTCCATGATGGCTTTTTTGATTTTCTGAAGAGACGTAAGGTTAGCTTTTGAAACTTTTAGATAAAGTAAGGTATTGGGCATATTTTTGAATGCTCAAAGTGAGGCAGTGGTAGAATCGTTCAATATGAAACAATTCCCTGCAACCAAAGCTTGAGCCTCAAGATAAAAATGGTGGGCAAACTCATTAATGTTTTCGCCCCATATAAGGGTAATCCCATAAATATTTGCTTTTAATTTGACAAGGTTAAGTCACTTTCAAATTACTGAAGCTGAGCATTCTTAGCTTCATTCCAAGTATGACAGTCCCTAAGCTGAGGTACCATGATGTCCTGGGCTATGCGGCTATGACCATTTTTCAGGTGTTTGAACTGTTGGTTATTTGTGGTTTTTTCCATGGCACTTTCATAACAATATAGGAAAGAGAAAATGCTTCACTCGCCTGGAACATACTTTTCTTTAAATGAAGGTTTATACAAGTTATTTGGAGGGGTTGGAGGCCAAACAACATGAACTGACATCAGGGGCGCTCCTTCTCCTAAAGAGGATATGGTATCTTGAGTGTATTCGTGGGGATGAAGAGCATACACCTGGCTTTGCAAGTCATTGATATCTTCAATAATTAAATCCACTCGATTATGAGAAGCCTTAAGAGCCTTTGTTTGCGGCAAAAAGATGATTTAATTGCCAAATTAATTTTTTAAGCTAGCCTTCATTTCACTAAGTTCAAGTTGATGTTGCTTGATGGCGAGAACTCGTTGCTCCAAGCCTCATACTACAGTGGGTAGGGTGACCAACTTTCCAAGATGTTCATGATGAGCGTCCAGAGAAACTTCAGGGTGAAGAGGTACCTCATCCTGAGTAATTTGTGCTCCTTGGGCTACACGTCCTAATTGGAGATCAAGATTTTGAATCTTTCAAAATAACAACTGGAGACAAACCTTGGGGATTTTGGGACCAATGCTAGGACCAGGAGGGCCAGGGGGTCATAGTGGCCCAGTGGGTCCAGGGGAACCACGTTGACCTGATTGTCTATTGTGACCAAGGACTCCTGCTTTACCAGGAATACCAGGAGGGCCAGCGCCGCCCAGCATCCCAGGAGGTCCAGAGGAATGATAAGTGCTCTGAGAATCGCATATTTTAAGATTGAAAAAATATTTGAGGTAGGTCAACTTTGGGACAAATATACCATACCAAGAATTTTTCTAGCCAATACAGGTTTTGAAATCGAAACCTGCACTAGGGTGGAAGCAGTTTTACCTGCCAGGCTAACCACCCTTCATATTTCAGGATTAAATCTTTAGAAATGGAAACATTCAACCATGGAAATCTTGAAGTTATCTTTTTAAGTTTGTACTCTAGTGTTGCAATATTCGATCTAATTTAAGGATGACAACTTCTAATTGACTAAAATGGATGGAGAGTTCCGGTTGAATAAATCTCATGATTCCTCATCCAGATGTGTTAACACAACTTGCATCTCATTGGTGAGTTGCCAATATTTTAATATGGCATTTCAGTTTTCATTGCCAAAGAGAGAGCAGATTGATGAGATTGGAGGAGTTGGAAATGTAAAGTTTTTAAGAACTTTTTAAATGCCAAAGTAGTTCCTGATGATGAAACCCAGCTACTTGTACTAGATGATACAGAGTAGAATTGGACATATTGGCACAAGTATCAGTTAGAACGTCCTTCTCTGACCTGTTCTCCATCAAACAAGGAACTGTTGACTAAACTCATCATAGGGCCTGGTACCGCAAGGGCTCATCTTCCATTTGATCAACCTCCAGTGATGAAGGCCCAAAAAGAGGAGCTGAAGTGCTTCAGCAAAGTCCAAGATTTGTAATTGTTATTGCTCTGAGGAAGGAGTGGGGAGGTCACCTCCAAAGTTGTAGAAAATTAATTGTTGCAAGTTTCTTACATTTCTTTACATGTATATTGATTACCCAGTCACTAAGACATTTGACATCACGTTCCAAGGAGGTGTTCAACGCTAAATCATTAAATTCCATTATAATAATAAATTCACATGGAAACCGTAGTAAAATCTGGCAGGGAGCACCAGCTTTATTAGGATTTAGGGGGTTAATCCACCTGTTCAATATAAAGAGGTTAGGAAACCCGAAGTCCTGGGTGAAAGTTATGTAAAAAGGTTTACTTTAAAAAATTTAAAGTTTTCAACCAAGGGTAAAAAATCCAAGGTTGGCATATCTTTAGAAAATCGTCAATATTTACTATTACAAAAACTAAAACTGTGTGGCAAAAAGATTATGATTTTAACTAATATTAAAAATAAATATATAGTAGTTTTCAAGGAGTTATTTTCAGAGTAAAATCCCTAAGAGCTTCCAAGTCAAGATTATAGTGATTGGGGATTCTGCAACATTCTAGTAACTTCTTTTAAACAGGATTAATTGTCACATATAATAGGTTTGTACTCCAATATTAGGAGGTTCTTGTTAAAAATATTCATTTGCATAAGTCAGGTTTGAATCCCAACATTGGGAGGACTTGATTTTAGTCAGGGATTATCCACATCAATAATATCAAGTATATCACCGGATCAGGATGAATCTCATCATCAGATGTATTTAAATCCTTATTTCATGCTAGAATCCCAACAGTTAATCTGTTCTTGAATTATACTATGCTCTTCTCTCTGGTCTGATGGTGTCACCCCTATAGTGAGCTTCAAAGTCAGCCCATCTCCCTTTGCTCACTTAACTTGGGTGATCAACTTGCTGGTTGGGGGTTCTGTCTAATACATATTAGTCACCAGGTGACCTTTTGAAGGGCATGGTAATCCTCATTGAGTAACGTCTTCTTCTGATGCTACCTGATGTACTATTGATTGCTGGTTGGAACTTCTCATTGACCTTCCTAGAAGTATTCTTGTTGACACTCTTTGACATATTTTAGTATGTTGGCCTCTGGCATAAGGCTCAACAGAAACCTTGACCAACCTCTCCCTTGGCGTTATCAGCAACTAAGGCATCCTTCCTCATGAGTGTCCTATTTCTAGATCCCAGGCTGATTACTGGAGATCTTTTTGCTTAACCAAATTATAGATGGTAATAAAAGATAGACATAAGATTCTGTGGTAAAATATTCCTTTAAGATGAGAAAATTGAAGTATTTTTGTACTTTTTGCAAATAATAAGGATATAAATTAAATAGAAATCGATAATAATACAAGAATAGGGCTTGGAGATATTGTATCGGCCTAATGAAGACCTTGTCTTAATCTTTTTGATCTCCTCCTTGTGGTGGCATTTATCTGACTTAATTCTTGTATCGTAAGCACCATCTTGTAGTGGAAATTCCTGAACCAGGATGTTTTGTGACCCCTTGTTAAATCCCCGCTTCTGGGTTTTGGGGCTGCAATACTGCTTCTGGGTATAACTTCTTCTCCATATGGTAATATGATGATCAGGTTGGGATTTGGATGAAAGCATTGCTCCAATGTGCCATTCTTCAGGATTTTGACTAAATTTTGGTATTTCTTGATAGCTTTTTTGAGTAATATTCAGATGGAAGGTTTAATCAATTCCGTGGGGTAACTTGTTTTAGCTGGCTTTTCAGTCATTACTTTTGTCATGGGCCATTTCAGATGGAATTACTCCATTTTTCTAATATGAGAATTAATTTTCCAAAGGTATAAAAGGGAGTCAAACTTCATTTCCTCAGAGCTTTCACTGCCATATTTATATTGTAACCCTCTTCAGTCGTCAGGTATAAAAAATATCTCATTTGACGTCATCCCAACGGACTGATATATTTCTGAGGCCGCCGTTGTCTATAAATGAGGGCCTATCTTCCTTATCCACGTTCTGTTATTGTAGTTGCAAATCTTGTAGTGGCTGTATACAGGTGAGACTCCTTCCAGAGGGCCATGTATTTTTTAATAAATTTGTGGTAATTTGACAGGCAGATATCTCTTATTGGTTATAGCACTATTTTTAATTTGATACTAATTTACTTTAAATGAATAGAGCACAAAATTGTTAGATTGCAACTTAATTCCTCATTAGTATAGTTATTAACACCTCTAAAAAGTTCTATCTGAGGTTTTTTCTGAATTAAAGGCTATGTGGATTTATGGAGTGCAAGTCTTTATTAATACTGTAGATTTTGTAGCTGGATTAACATTTGTGAGACGTTTAAGTGACGTTAGATACCAGTGCTGATCTTCTTCAGAGTCAGCATTATTTTAAGCGTATTCTTAGCTGTACTCATCCCTATAACCACTTTCTAGATCTTCAGATAGATATGAACACGGATAATGTGTAGTATGAAACAAGATAGAAACTTTTATAACTCCATGGGTGAACATTTTGCACCGATAGAGAGCACCACTTTACATGTCTTTGTAGCCAAGTACTCAATTTCTTTATTCCAATTGAACTATGCTTTATCTGTATCATATGCTCTGTTGAATTTACTGTTTATTAGTTTTTGAAGATAGTACACTTGCACTAGCATTGCTTTTGAAGTTTTATTTGAAGTCAATCAGCTATTTTTTATATTTTAAAAGCCTCCTCCGCTATCTACTAGATGCATGACCACATGAGCAAATTCACTATTCTGAAGAAATTGATATTAGAATACTAAAACGCCTTATCTCCACTAATGTAAAAATTAAAATAGTGAAAGTCTTAATAAAATGCCTGTATAGGTTTTACTCAGAACTTAATTCTAGTAACGTTTTGTATATGTAATGATATCTACTAGGATATATATATCATTAAGATCTAAAATGGTGCGCTTATAAAATTTATGATAGAAGTAAAGCGTGAGCCAGAAATCATAAAAACTTGATAATATCTAAGGTACTGTTAAAATTTATTTCAAGATAACTTATAACCATATGCATAGGTCGTTGCCTTCATTCAAGTAAATGGCCATTATCTCTTTTGGCTTAACAGAAATCTTGACTGTAGCTGAGGCTAAAATGTGCTAAAAGCTAAAAAAACAAGTGGTGAGATCTATGAAGACAAAATGATGAGGTGGAATAAACTACTTTTTGAGCTAATAGGTTTGATATTTATAGGGTGCATGGGGACATGGTGACAAGAACTCCATGGCCCTATACAATCAGGATCTTTTACATGCTTCCAAATTGACCAGCTAGTTATCACTCTTATTGTTATTAATGTCCTTGTGACTGCATTGTTGGGAGTTGCATCTTTAAAGATTCAGGAAGTGGAGGTGCAATTTAAGAAGGCATCTCATTCATTCTTAAGCATGTGATGCTTCCTGATCAACTTTCCCATTGGTTCATTAAAAGAAAAAGGTTTTGATCATTAGGACATAAGAGTCAACTAATTAGGCTCATTATGGAATAGGGATCTTGACTCGCTCATTATCTTAGATTTTAACAATGTACCCCCTCAAGATCCTGTCAGAGGGGTTATAAGGTTTTAGGTATTGGCCATGGACTTGGTTTACCAATGTCCCATTGATTGACATAAAATGGAATATTTGGAGTTCACCTTATGATTTATCTGATAAGGTCTAAACCAAAGAACATCAAGATTATTCTGTCAACTCCAGGTTGATGGTGATAAAGGACATATATTCAACTAATTAAAAAACTGGTAAGGAGGGTCAGCTGAATTAAATTAGGATGTCTCCCTTTTTGTGGTGGTGACAATTACAGCATTTCTTCCTTGATTTGGGTGTCCTGGATCATTTTCGTAGTTCATTTTGGATCTATGAAGTTTCTAACTACCATTTCTCAGGTCGTCAATTAGATCATTTAGTTGGTCTTCTTTGAGGTTTAAAACAGCCAGTACCAGCACTTTCAAAAGACTATCAGCATTCTGATGGATCATTCCTACAGAATGGCAAATAGTAAAATCATAGTTATGTAACCTTAATTACCATCTTGCTAATCAGCCGTTTGGGTCCTTCATCTTCTGCAACCATCAGAGCTAGGAATGATTGGTGATGACAGTAAGATGGATGCCATATATAGGTAGGGTCAAAAATGCTTGATTTCCAATAAAACAAACAGGCACTTGCATTTGGTAACACTATAATTTTATTAGCCTTGCTCAGGGTCTTCTAAAAAAGGTTCCTGGATGGTTGACCTATTCTTCATTGCGTTTAGCTAGAATAGCCCTTACTGTGACATCATTAGTTCAGGGAATAGCAAAAATGGTTAGGTAAAATGAGTATAAACTAAAATAGGTTTAGTACAAAGAACAGTCCTTAACACATAAAAAGCCTGTTCCTGATCAGGCGGTCACTCAAAAAACTCATTCTTTTGTAGAAGGTAGACAAAAATGTTTGGCTAGATTAACAGACCAAGGGAAAACTTACTAGTAACTCACCATTCCCAGGAACACCTGAATATCTCTAAGGCTCTGGTGGCTTAACATCTTCTTAATGGTAGCAACTTTATTTGGATAGGCTAAACTCCATGTTTTAAGACCTTGTGTCTGAGGGATTCCATTTAAGATTTGAAGAAAGAGAAATTCAAGGCTTAGATTTATGAAGGCCTTTCTAAAATGATTAAAAAGTTCCTGGAGATATCCATGTGTCCATTGAAGGTTCACGAGTAGACAAGATTTCATCAAGATACACAAAAAAACTGGATAGCTTTAAGCCCTAGGATCCAGTACATGGCGTTGGAAGGTGGAAGGCGAATTACAAAAGGCATGAGACATCCTAGTTGGCTTAAATAGTCCCTCATTGGCTATGTGCGTGCATTAGGATAATCTTCAGATGCCAGCTCTACTTTAAAGTATCTGCTAGTGAGATACATAGTAAAAATATTAATACCTGACAAGCAAGCAGAGAGAGTCATCAATCTGGGGCAAGGGGTAATCGTACTTATAGGTAATGGAGTTAAGTCTTTATTAATCCATTATTATGCAATGACCGCCATCCTTATTCTGAAATAACAAGAGAGGGTTGGCCCAAAGGCTATGGGAAGGCACCAATAGCCTAGCATCAAGTATCTACTTAAGCTCAATCGCCACTTGCGCTTCTTCAACCTTGCTTTTTTGGTAGGGATGGGATTAATTGGTCTGAGCATCCCCATTCTCAACATGATGTAAAATGTCATTCATTTTTCAAAATTGTAGGTAGAGGTTGAATAATGGTCGGAGTATTCTTCTAGTAATTTCTCAAACTGGCTCTGGAGTTCCCTGGAGAGCTCTCGCCCAATAGAGGTGTCAATTAGAGCTACATACAGGGGTGATTCTACTCTAAAATCCCTTAGAATTCCAAAGCTACAAATGTCATCAATGGCCTCTACAGAAAGGAGCCAAACATAAGCGGCTAGAGTAATATGCCTCACAGTCCTAGGTTTGTCAATGGGATAATCCAGCAGCACCAATATGGATCCACCAGAGGATATATCTAAATTACCATAAAGATCACTATCACATTGACAAAGGGATATCCATGCCCCACATTTTCAGCAAAATGTACCAAGAGAATGTTGATACGTACCCAGGTATTTAAGATGACCTGAGAGTTTGGCAGTATAGTAATTGACTTAGTAAATAGATGAGCATGCCCTCTTAGCCATATACTGCAGGAAGGGGTAAAATACTTAAGAGCCCCTAACATGATATTATAGACTGCTAACCTGATCTTTGCTTTCCAATAAGCAAGCTCAAGCTTTGACCTACATCTTTGCGTTGCAGGAAGTTCTTAAAGCCAAAGGGACCATATGTCCTAGAAGGAATAAGAATCCTTTATCATATTACATGATGGCGGAATAGTCACAGAGAAACTGAGTTCTGAGGAGAAGGTTAACTTAGGTTGTCTAATGCATCAGCTGAGGTATTCACTAAAATCCTGCCAAAGCGAAAGGGCATCAATGAATAGGTCCCAAGGACTGGGTGCATAGTGGTCTAGCTGTGATATATTCCATGTAATGTGGAATTTCGGGAGACACTTTCATTTGCTTCATTAATTTATATCAAATGTTATTCACGGGTGAATTACTAATAATAATGGCGTGGACAGAGTTCTTGTGAGCTCAAACAGTGCCGCTTATATCTAAACTACCAACCATGAGGGGGAAGAGTGAGAAAAATGGGAGATCCATCAGAAGAGTAGGCAGTATCAGGTTTTTTATCAACGGATAAAAATTTGTCTTCTTCTGGTATGATAACATTATAAAAATATTTGAGGTGGGTGCCCTTAGGACAATTATACCACACTGAGAATTTTTCTAGCCAGTACAGGTTTTGAATTTGAAACCTGCACTAGGGTGGAAGCAGTTTTACCTGCCAGGCTAACCAACCCTTGGTATGATACCATTATAATCATAAGAGGTTGCTAAAGATTATTGAGGCAGTACAGGGATGTCAGCGTGATTTCCCTTGCCCTTCATGCTGACATCCTTTTACCACATCCTAAGCAATTGTTGAGGTCTCAGTATGCCCACATCAATCAGCTCTACTAGTTTATATATAACTGCTTTATCCGCTGAGGATGAGACCCCTAATTGAATTTTGGAGTTATCATTTCATATGGTATCTATTAATGGTGAAAAACCTTAACATATATTAACTAATCCGCTGGCCTTTTGATTCTTCCAGATCAATAGTTTTCACTGAGGAAGATCCCCAAAATGTATTTAGATATGGTTAGATTACTGATCTGATAATTGGTAATTTAACTATATTAGTCAATTAGAGTTTATCACCATTTGACTTAGAGATCAATGATTAGTTGCTGAGGCAATTTCATGCTTCTGGTAGCAACTTTCAAGCTAACCTCTTAGGTAACATGATTAGCTGCTAATGGTTAAAATGTCCCATTACTAAGCAGGTTGCTAGCTTAATAAAGGAAAACACTGAGTTTGATAAAAAAATGTTTGGACACGTTCTTAAGTTTGCCCAAAAAGGGTGGCATTTCTAGTTGGTGGCGAAATCATTCTAGACAGATGAGGAAGATAATTGTTGGGCATGACTTCAGAGGGTTAATTCTTCAGTGACGGATGCTATTTCCAAATGGGTCACCAATGGAAGAGTCGGTCACCAAATCTCCTTAGAGATTCCCTTGTACTTTTATTAAATAAAGAATAACAATAGACATTTGAAGACTTTACTTTAGATTATTATACATTTAGTGTATCTTTTGAAAGTAGAGCTGAAGGATCAGATATCCTTTGCCTATTTAATGCTGTCATTATCTCCGCGGGCTCCTTCATGAAGAGAGGAAGAGAGAACCTCTGAACCTAATAGTAGGCTAAGTTGTAAGGAGAGTGTCTATATCTCTCCTGTTTCCTGCGTGATGGTGCTCGGTGCACAATGCCAATGCATGGAAACTAGCCATTAGAACCAAGGTTACTAGAGCCCAGCAGAGGGTGCTAGAGCAATAATAACTTAAGGGAAGAAGCACGATCATGATAGCAAACAATTGACCAAAAATGACGAAGTGCACAAAGAGGAAAGGGGTAAGCGTCCCAGGTTGGAGGGAACCTGGGCGACCCAACAGTGCACAAGTTAAAAATTTAATGGAATTTTGAATAAGGTGGTTAACATAGTGCAAGTCTCTCCTTGAAGAGGTCCGCGCTCAGGTTTGCTAAAGATAACATGAAAAATGGGAGAATGGTAAAATGTTTATTGAGAAGTTGACCAACAAGGAATGTTGATTGGGGAAAACATAATTAAACAGTGTCAGGGGAAATCAGGGTCTGCCAAAGTAATCCAAGCACTAATCCACCAATAAGCACAGACTACCATCTGAATTGATAGAAAACACCAAAACTGACTTCACTTAAGCAATCGATTGAAGTTGGATTAGACATGAATGTGTGATTTCATAAAAGGAACAGGTTTTAAACCCCCATTTCTTAACTAACTGAATTGACCCATCAATGTAATTGTGTAGACTGTCAGTTTTAATTCTTGGGCTGACATAAGGGGCTGGGCGTTAAGAACCTCAATAGCACCAACCTGGGCATATTTTGCTTCTACCCAGCGTTGGTCCAGTGTGTGCCTGATATCAGGGAGGGCCTGAAGCTTCACCTTCCGGGCCTCCTGGCTCCCAGCCTTATCCCTGGGGTTGGTCCCCACTATGATGTCATGTGACGATGACATTACCCTCTCCTCCCAACGTGGCTTGACCCCCCCTCCAGGGGCCTGCGCAAAGGAAAAGTTCTTGTGGGCTGGGGCCAACTTCATAGTGGCAACGGTAGGTTTGGCTTGAGATCCAGCAGCCTGGGGAAAACGCTCGTGGAAGGCTTCAATCAGATTTTGGGCATGCACAAAGTCGCGCGCTGGACCCCAATTGTTCTCTGCAGCGTCAAACCCCTTCCAGGATACCAGGTACTCAAGCCTTCTTTTAACGCTGTGGGAGGCAACTATTTCTTCCACTTCCCACTCTGGCGCCCCATCCATGAGATAGGCCTCAGGAGCCTCTGGTGGGGGGCTCTCAAACAATGTCAATTTGCTTTCATGGAAGACAGAGAAGATCTGAAATGAAGAGGGAAGATCTAGCTAGTAGGAGGCATGGCCCACCTTTCTAACAATGTATAGGGCCCAATCCTCTTTGGTCCCAGCTTCTTGCATGGCTGCTTGATAGGGATGTTACGAGTATCAAGCTTCACAAGATCCCCTTCCTTATACGCGGGACCCAATTGGCGTTTCCCATCAGCATTCTCCTTATATAATTGCATTGCCGCCTCCAAACTCGTGGAAAACCCCTGGTGGACCTTCTTGATAGTCTTGGCAGAATTCGCCACTGCTTCAACCTTAGAACCACAACTGGGCTCCATGTTAAAGGCGGGGTTAAAGCCATGGTTGGCAAAAAAGGGGGAACAACTGATCAAAGAGTGCAAGGTATTGTTGTAGCTAAACTGGGCAATGGGAAGGTGAGAAACCCAATCAGAATGATCTGCGGCGGTGTAACACCGCAGAAACTGTTCCAAGCACTGGTTCACTCGTTCAGTCTGCCCATTTAATTGGGGGTAATAGGCAGTTGAACGGCAAGGGCGAATCTGAAGAGTCTTACACAACTCTTTCCCAAAAACCAGAGGTAAACTGGGGACCCCAGTCGCTGATAATTTCTTAGGGAACCCCATGAAGCGCAAACACATGGGTGACGAAGAGCCTAGCCATCTTAGCCGCGATTATTGTAGTTCTGCAAGGAATAAAGTGGGCGAGCTTTGTGAACTGGTCAATTACCACCATGATGGCATCATAACCATCAGAGGCAGGTAATTTCACAATGAATTCAACTGAGAGGGAAGTCCAGGGACCATCAGCCTTTTGGACTGGTACCAAGAACCCCGCTAAAGGTTGAAAATTGGGTTTCATCTGGTTGCAGACCAGGCACTCCTTACAATACCGCCCCACCTGAGCAGACAAGCCCTTCCAATTGTAGGTGTGATTTATCAACTCCAAAGTCTTTGCTTTCCTGGGATGACCAATGGTGATTCCATCGTGATGGTCCCAGATAATTTCTAGGCACAGTGGTCTAACAGGTACCCAAAGGCGCCCCTGAAACCACACCATCTCATCCTTTATGCAATAACCCCTGGATAGGTCCTCTTGATTTAAAGCGCTCATCGCAAGTACCATAGTATATTCAGCTGACAGCAGACAAGAAAGGAAAAATTTCTGTACATACCTTATTCCTCCACATTTTCCAGAGGTGCAAGCGCTGGCCCGTTGGCTGGGGGAGAGGGAAGTGGCGACATAATTTTATTTGGAGGAATCATCACTTGTGTGTTGTGGACTTCTACCTCCTTTGGATCAGGAGCTAAAGCATGGTTGCGGCTTAAAGCATCCGCCAAACCATTATTCTTGCCCTTGGTGAACTCATAAGAGAATGCGAATTGGGCAAGGGTCTCATGCCAATGGGTCTGTCATGGGATTAGGACATTATGGGTATGGTAGTACAGCAAGGCACGGTGATCTGTACGTACACAGAATGGCTGGGTAGACCCATGCAATTGGTGACGCCAATATGTCAGCGCCTCCACCACTGCTAGTAACTCTTTGTTGTAAACAGCATAATTCAACTCAGGTAGAGACATTTTCCTAAAAAATATACCACCGGATGCTCTATCCCATCTTCGCCTACTTGTAACAAGGCAGCTGCTATGGCGAAGTTGGAGGCATTAGTAGACACAATGAACTCTTTGGAAGAGTCGACATGGTGAAGGATGCTTATGTACAACAGGGTGCACTTCACAGCTTGGAAAGCATCCTCCAAAAGGGGGACCACTGAAGCACTTTTGCACCACTAGCCCTATACAAGGGCGCTGCCACCTCAGAAAGGTTTGGCGTGAACTTCTTGAGGAATATACATGTCCCCAGAAAGCTCCTCAATTCTTTTATTGAAGTAGGGGTAAGCCACTCACTAATCGCCTTCTCCTTGTCTGGAGTTATCATGTGTCCTTGGTCAAACCTGACGTTGCCCAGAAAAGTGACCTGGGACTTGAAGAATTCGCACTTGCTAATCTTCAGCGTAAGGCTGGCTGCCTTTAACTGCTCCACCACTTGCCGAAGGTGTACTGCATGGGACTCCTGATCAGGAGAAAACACCAGGATATTATCCATGTAGGCAACCGAGCATACCCCTAAAAATTCTCCCAACGCTGCATCAATGCGGCATTGAAAGATGGCAGGGGCATTCTTAAGCCCAAAGGGAATGACCCAAAACTGGAAAATCCCCTTCCTGGTATGGATGGCGGTTAACCACTCTTATCCCTTTTTAACACAAAACTGATTGAACGCATTGAGGCAATCCAGCTTGGAAAAGACCTTAGCCTATTCCACATAGCGCGCAATCTGAGAGTCCAAAGGGATGGTATGTAGATCTGGTACAGTGACGTTGTTATGGGTTCCCATAGTCCACACATGGGCGCAGAGTAACATCAGACTTCTCAACAAAGAGAAGTGGAGAGCATACATGGGAGTTAATCTGAAAAATCGCACCTTTTGCTAACTGTTCCTTTACCCATACATCCAACGCCTCTTCCTCCCGGACATTCAATGGGTAAATGATGAAAGATATACGCACCAGATCCATAGTGAGCTTGAAGTCACAATCAAACTCAAAGCGCTCAGGGAGTTCTAGCGGATTCTGCATCAAAAGAAGGTTCCAAACCCTCCAAGCAAGAAGGTATAGGAACTTCCATTGAGGGCTTCATCAATGAGGCAAGGCTATAATGGTGAAGGTGAGGCCAGTGGGGCAATTCGCCCCGGGCACTCTCTTCCAACAAAGGCACCACAAAGGTGCGACCATCCTTCACGGTGAGGGAGAGGATATTATCTTTCAGGTTGGTTCTAACGTCAAACTTTCGCCACCACTCCACACCAAAAATGATAGGGTACAGGAGGTTTTTGATTGCTCTGAAGTGATCAGACAATTGGTACTTGCCAACCTGATAGTAACTGTCCCAATGATCTCCATAGTGGGAATACCTTGGGACGCCCCTCCCTTAGCCATACCACCTGGCAAGTAACTCAGTCCAAGGTAGTCGGCTAGGCTTTGATCCATAAAGTTTCCAGAGGCTCCAGTATCCACCAAAATAGTAGTGGTGAGCTTCCCTAAAGGGGAGGAAAGGGTAGCAGTCAGTAAAAAATACCCATAATGATCTCTATTTATGGTAGACAATGACAACACCTCTCCAAAAATTCCTCCTCTGGCTCAAGCAAGCCATAAGAGTATGTTTTGGAATCAAAAAAGGGGGAGAAATAGTTGGCCACTCTTAATACTGAGGCCACATACCCCACCATGCCTTCTGCAGGTGCATATATTTTATCATATTTTAAACGAAGTTCTTTCTCTGCTTCCTGGGTGCCCCAGATCATGGTAGGGGTCAAATGAAGGTTCTAAGGGGTTATTTGATATACTAAAATAGGGTTCTCATCCAAGCCATAAAAGCTAAGTTACAGCTCAGAGGTTTGGATAAGATTATCATCATAAAACGCGCTTTCAGATGTGAACGACCCTATTCCCTTAACTGCAACTGAATGCTCAACATTATCCAAGGCCAACAACCAAAGGCCCATTTGCTCCAATTCCGCCAGCATCATCTGAACGTGCTGTCAAAGAAAAACTTGTTTATTTAAATGTAAATTGATTATTTCAGCGGAAAGTTGGGGGAATCACAGCTTTTGGACATCAAAGCGTCTGGATCCACCAGGTATTAGCATGAAGGGTGGATACTTTCCAGTTGAAGGCAACTATAATAACGCCGAGTTGCTCCAAAGTTCAGGAAAAAGGGAAAACAGCAGTGCGGCTGACCACAGCTAAGGCCTTCAGCAGGCGCCCACTGTTTCCACTTTGGAAAAGTCCCACACGGAAAAAATTTGTGCACATAATTTTATGTGGTTGGTCGACTAATGTAGGGAGTGTCTATAACTCTCCTATTTACAGCGTGGTGGTGCTTGGTGCACAGAGCCAATGCATGGAAGCTAGCCATTAGAACTAAGGTTACTAGAGCCCAGCAGAGGGTGCTGGAGTGATAATAACTTAAGAGAAGAAGCGCGATCATGATAGCAAACAATAGACCAAAAATGATGTGGTGCACAAAGTGGAGAGAGGTAAACGATCCAGGTTGGAGAAAACCTGGGCGACCCAATGGTGCATGAGTTAAAGATTTAATGGAATTTTGAATAAGGTGGTTAACGTAGCATGAGACCTCCTCAAAGAGGTCCACACACAGGTTTGCTAAAGATAACATATGAAAATCGGGAAAACGGGAAAATATTTATTGGGAAGTCGCCCAACAAGGAATGTTGGTCTGGGAAAACATAATCAAACAGCGTCGGGGTGGTTGGGGTCTGCCAAAGTGGTCCCAAGCACCAATCCACCAATAGGCGCAAACTACCATCTAAATTGGTAAATACCAAAACTGATTTCACTCAAGTAATCTGAGAAGTTGGATTCAACCAGAATGCATGATTTCATAAATGGAATGGGTTTCAAAACCCCGTTACTCAACTAACCAAATTAACTCATCAATGTTAATTGTGTAAACCATCCGTTTTAACGCCTGAGCCAACGTAAGGGGCTAGGCGTTAGGCACCTCACTAGTACCAACCTGGGAATATTTTGCTTATACCCAGAGTTTGTCCAGTGTGTGCCTGATGTCAGGGAAGGCCTGAAGCTTCACCTTCTGGGCCTCCTGGCGCCCCGCCTTATTCCTGGGGTTGGTCCCCACTATGATGTCATGTGACCATGACATAAGTTCTATCAGAAGGAAGAGTTATAATGAGAAGTTCCCTTGTCTGAAGAAGTATCTTCAAGGAGTAGGAGGAAGAGCGTTAGCACCAGTATAGTGTTGGAGACAATACTAAAGTTGGTTTTAAAAATCTCAACTAGGGCGATAGTAGGTCTACTATTGCAAACCCATTCAACTATTATTAAAAAATCTATTAAAACGCAAAAATCAGAGCCTTTGAAGTAGTCTTGTAACCTACAGAGAGTAAACACAGCTCTGAGTTTACATAAAGTCTCTTCCAAAACGTTTTTGCACTATTATGGAATCTACTGTTATAGGTACATCGAGGTCTGAGGCTCTTCTGGTTCTTGACAACGTGGACTCAAGGACGGCTGTGAGAAGCAGATGTGGAGGACTTGGTATGTAAGATAGAAACAGGATTTTCATCAGAGACTCCTTAATTTTCCTAGTTTTTAGGTAAAATCTCAATTTTGACCAATAGTGTACAATCAGACTTCAGAATAAGTTCCCAACATGGAGATTACACATGTATGGTGCCATACATTATAATATAATTATTGGTCATCAAGGGTTATGTTCGGGCATAGAATAACTGGAAAACTATACATGACTCTATACTTCCTTCAGACAAATGGCCATGAACTCCTGCTTATGATTGGTTTTAATCTGGTTGCTTCTGAAACCTAAATCAGGGCCATAAAGACTTATTTCCAGTGTGACATTCCTCTGAACTTGTTTTCATAATTTTCCAGGCAGTACTATTCAGGCAAAAGTGGATGTGCTTCACCTTCTGACATCTGATGGACTCCTCATAGAGCTCTCATAAGCGTACAGGAAGGATTTGATAATTCCTGTCATAAGGTAAATTTCTCCTTATAACTAGGCTTAAAGTTAGTCACAATAGAATTTGAAAGACTGTTGACAGCTTGAACTGAAAAGGTTCATAAATCTTCGTTTCTGCATAGTCACAAGGGGTTTGGTGATCCATTTTCACTTAATACCTCTAGATCCTCCTGAATATCATCCTGATTGTGCTTTAGAAAGAAAACTGAGGCTTCAAGGGCAATTTGCTCCTTCAGAACTAAATTTTAGTACGTTGTAGTGGCAGTGACTCTCAAAGTTTAACAAGCAAGTTTTGAAACTGCAACATGTTGGCTGAGCTGGATGATGTGGCTATCTGTGAGCTTGGTGAAATTAATGATATTACCCATCACGTCTGAAAAGGCATCAATGTAGACTCTGGGATCAAAAGGGTCTCCATCTATTTGGAGCTTGCATCCTTGAGCCACATTTCATATCTGATCCTGTAAGGCAGAAAATCAGCTAGAATGTCTTGTTTCCAAGAGTCGTTAAGCTCACCAGGAGTAGGTACCAAGGAAATGGAAGGACCTTGGGTTTTCAGGGACTTTTTGCCCTTCTGGTCCTCTAGGGCCTTCTGGACGTTCTGAACCCTACGCCTTTCAGTCCCAGAGGATACTACACGATTCTGACTCCTGGTAATGCTTCTGGAATGTTAAACAAGGTCCATAATCTGGTTAAAGGGTTGGCTCCAGTTGGGTTTAAGGAGTTTTAAAAATAGAAAAGGTGGTCCTCAAGGTAGCCTAAAATTCCACTATCTTGTATAGCAAGTTGGTTATGAGCCTCAATAATCACCTGATGGACATGACAATGGCTTCCATTTGGCATGAACAAAGGAGTAGGAAGCATTATATAAATTGACAAGATTTGAGTGTAGTATTTGAGTGAGCCCTATTTGTCAATATACTTCATGGTGATATAAAACATTTATTTATTTAGCTGAGGCAAGCTGACCAGGGGGCAGGCATTACCAAAAGAAAGAAAGAAATGACATGAAACCTGAACAGGGTCAACTCCATCAAAGAAAGTTTTTCCACCTTTGGATCAGGACTCAAATTTTTCTGGTTACGTCATGGGTAAGGTTTTCGTACTATTAGACCTACTAACCGCCAATAGCTTCCTTTGGCTGGCACCCCAATCGATGTGCAAAGGGTGGGAATTGAACCTGCAACCTTCAGGTTGGTAGCCGTACGCCCTTACCAACTTGCTTTCCACCCCCTGAAATTACTAACTTTATTTATCTATATGAGGATGATGAAATTACTAACTTTATTTATTTATATGAGGATGGTGAGTTTACTAACTTTATTTAATTATATGAGGATGGTGAAATTACTAACTTTTATTTAGCATGATTGCTATGTAATGACTTTTTAGTGCAAAAGGTGAAATCCATTGTTCTTATACCCTTTGTTATATGTAAATAGGGGTGTTAGCCTAGTAAGAACAACTTCCTACTACTGCATT
Source organism: Massospora cicadina (assembly GCA_022478985.1). Taxonomy (NCBI): domain Eukaryota; kingdom Fungi; phylum Entomophthoromycota; class Entomophthoromycetes; order Entomophthorales; family Entomophthoraceae; genus Massospora; species Massospora cicadina. The sequence goes on along the minus strand of JAKSZP010001476.1, from coordinate 76,400 downwards.
CACATTGAAGGGCTGTACTCTGTCATGGAAGAATATGATATTTATGTGGCTTAGGGGATATCAATACATTTGGAGCCGCACACCATGCCTCAGTCCAGCAATGCAAACTATGAAGCTAAACCATGTATTACCAGCCTATTAGATCATGTGCAGAAAGGTTCTAGTACCAGTAGTTGTTTTTGTCCTCTACTACTATAATTTTGCTTCCTATCTCAAAACAGTGCGGCATATTAAACCCAAGTTTAACCCACCATATTTTTCTAAAATGAATTAATTAGGTTATATGTAAATATATGATGCATATAAATTGACACCATAATGAAATATATGTCAAAGGGCCTTGAACATAACATGCAAACATCTGCAACTTTAACGTGAAATATTATAAATCATCTTAGATTTTTGAGACGCTACATCAACTACAATATTTTGTTGACATTGTTATCATCATAAGCATATATATAATAAAAAAGTAATTTTAAAGATATGCTATAAGTGGATATGGAAAGCAGAAGATTTTTGTATAAATTTAAGCCTTTAGCTTTATTTATTAAATCTTAGCCATTAGAAAAAAGGAAAAAATAATAAAAATTACATACACATAACAAATGGAATTAAAGTTTACTTTTATAGCTAAGATATCATAAGACAAATTTTGACTTTTTTCTATTAGAGTCTTTATTACAGAAAAATGTTCTATAAGCTTAAAGAAAACAGGCAGAATTATTTTAGTTATTACTTTTAACCTTACTAAGTCTAAAGATCTTAAATGATAGATATGAAGCTCATCTTGTCTAGCAAAAAATTTGAACAAGCTATCAATTATCATTATTATTAGTATTATATTAAGTATAAGTAAAATATATATATAAGAGTACTAAAACTAAGATAAACACATATTAGAAACCATTAAATTAGAATTTTCTTTTTGATCCCAATTTAAAAAATATACTTGAATGTCAATTATAACACCTCAAATTGCCACATCACTCATAGTGGCCAATTTCCTTCGCTCCAATTCATTATGCTTCAGTAGGTGGTAACAGCTCTCCACTACATAGCGTTTCCCACCCTGTTTAGTTTTTAGCGCCTTCTATTCTATTTATGGTTATATTTTTCCTATCTCCACTATGCTTAGAGGTTTGTGTTTAAAGAGTTATGCTATAATATAAAGAAATCCCCTGATTATGCCACCAGATAGCAAAAATTACTCCAGGTAAGTCTCTCATACCGCCACCCATTTTTAAAGTCCCCAATATACTGATTCCTGCATCCCTTTCTATTTTTACTTATAATAAGATAATCCAATTTATGGGTGAAAGAGTCAGTAGGGCATATGGGTACCAACATGAAGGTTGCAGGTTTGATTCCCGCCCTTTTTACATTAATTGTGGTGCCAGACAAAGGAAGCTATTGGCGGTTAGTAGGTCTAATAACACGAAAATTTTACCCATGATGTAACCAGAAAAATCCGAGTCCCAATCCAGAGGTGAAAAAACTTTCTACAATGGAGTTGCCCCTGCTCAAGTTTCATGTCAGTATTTACTTTCTTTTTTTGTTTCAGTAATGTCTGTCCCCTGGTTGGCTTGCCTCAATAAGATAGAAAGATAATCCAATTTACTTGATTGAAAATTGTCAAAGTATAATTCCACTCTTCTACTCTCATTTCCCCTAGACCCCTTTTTAGTTTTATATTTTTTGCAATCAATCAAGCGCAAGACCTCTGTTGGTAGAGCGCATCCTAATTTATGAAAACTTTAAAAAAATAGAAATCTTAATTAGAAAGCCAATAATTGCATGTCTCATCATCCCTAACAACTCCTATTCTCCCAACTTTACGCAAATCTGACCCTTTCCTATGTGCAGACTCCCAGGTATCCTACAAAAAGAGTGATGAAACTGGTACTTAGGCGTTGGTTTACACTTAACCAGGTTTTTGCAAACAACAATAGCAGACACTGTTTGAATATTATTCTGGGTAAAAATAACCAATGAAACCTTTATGTTGAGAATAGGGCTTAATTAATTCAACAAGAGGAAACCCCCAAACTATCTGGTACTGCTGGTTCTTCCCAAGATTGCTTTCAAACTTATTAGTACATAAAAACTATCTAATAAGGCAAAAAGACCCCCTACCAAATGTTAAGCTCTCTCAGATATGTTCTCTATACCATAGTTCTTATTGATATATTTCATTGTTACTAAGCAGCCATTATGATTGGTATAATGCCATCAGAATCTTCCAATTATGCTAGGGAAGCAAGTGAATATGAATGGAGGGTATTTTCACATAAGATCAATATACAAAAGTAACTGAATTCCACCAAATGTACTTGAATCACTGGCAGCTGGCCATAATAATCATAATAGACCCTATTACTGATATTTTTAGCTGACGTGGGGTAAAAAGCTTATTAATGCTGATATGAAATGTGAGGCAATTACCATCTAGTACTAAAAAAAAGAAATGTGAGGCAATTAACATATTGAAGCCACGGCGCAGTTGGTTGATAACATAATGGAATGAGAATTGTGTTGGTGAGGATTCAAGGATTTGATCAATAGTATAATGTTAAGATATTTTCTTCATATAAAAGCTTGGGCCGCCTGCCCAACCAATTGCTAAGATGGATTCAAATCATGGATCTAAAGATTAGCTAAATACAAAATTAGATATAATTATAAACTGATGGTTGGTCAAACCATTTACAACATATTCCCCCCACTTGACCAAACATCAGGTAGTAAAGATGTGTGGTGTGCCAAGAAGTTATAAAAATCCAGTGGCTGTAAGGCCAGAGGGCTGATGATAAGGTTTAAGGAACTTAGCATGCATGCATCTGATAAGATGACCCTTAGTAGGATCCTTAAGAGTGTAGGCATTGGTGGATGTCTTTTCTATAATCTTAAATGGGCCTTCCAGGTGTGCTCTAGCTTGCAATTCTTTTCAAAGCCATGATTATCATAATATCAGACTAATTTTTACACCAAAATTAGTTAAAGTCTGGTGGACCTCATTATTTCAGGTTCTAGACTACTTTTAATGCCAGCACAAGAGTAAGTGGAGCTTTAAAATTAATTAAGTTTCAAGTGAGTTTCTCATATATTAGCTAGATCTCATGCTCTCATCCTTACACAAGAATATAAAAGTGGAAGCAAAGCAGGATTTTTCCCATGTCATATCTCAAAGTGAGAATGCCCAGTGGCTGAGTGATAATTAATGTAATAGGCAAACATAGAGGAAGGCATAGAGAGGTTACATCTGGACGCTTAGCTAGTAACCAGCTTTTGTAAAATACCCACTCATGGTATCGTTCACTCTTCTAACAGTGTTGTTGGTCTCAAGGCGATAGAGTTTAGACAGTACCCCTATTATACCCATCATTTAAGTGAGCTTAATGATTATTTAGGACATAAAATTTATCTCATTAGGGGGTGGAAGGCGAGTCAGTAGAGCATATGGCTAATAACGTGAAGGTTGCAGGCTCAGTTTCCGCCCTTTGTACATTGATCGTGGTGCCAGACAAAGGAAGCTATTGGCGCTTAGTAGGCCTAATAACACGAAAACCTTACCCATGATGTAGCCAGAAAAATGCGTGTTTCAATCCAGAGGTGAATAAACTTTCTTATATGGAGTTGATCCTTCTCAGTTTCATGCTGATTCTTTCTCTCTTTCAGTAATTCCTGTCCCCTGGTCAGCTTGCCTTAAATAAAAATGTCCCATTGTCCGTTAGAATGACCTGAGGAAACCTTGTTGATAGACTATGTTTTCCATAAATAAACTTAGCAGTGGTTACCACGCCCAGGTCCCTAACTGCTTTGGCCTCCACCCATCTCTGAGATGATCGTTTTTTTAGTACTAGATGGTCCCAACCTGAGGGGGATTCATCGATGTTTATAGAATTACGCCTGGGCTCCTAAGAGCCTGAGGCGAGGGAAGGGGAGGGAGGAGGCATCGAGAAAGGGAGGGGGGTTTGCGCGCCAGAGCCGTTCTGCAGTGACAACTGAGCGGGGGAGGGTTGGCGACATAGTGCAGACCTTCAGAGCCATCTCAAAGTGTACCTGAAAGTGGTTGATCATGTGTGGAATGGTTTACACCTGCTGGTCAAAGGCAGCACAAAGGAAGGAGTTATGTATGGTCCAGATGGCTGTGGCATAGGCGAGGACACGGAGGGGTTGGTGGCAACCAGGCAACATCTGCTTGAACATGAGGTCTTGCAAAGGGTGTCCAGACCAGGGCTGAGCATGGAGGAGCGCGCGGGCCTTTGGCCAAAATGCGGCGACACCTGGACAGGTGAAAAAACGATGGAGGTGGGAGTCAATAGGCTCCGCACAGTGGGGGCAGCTTCGGTGCTGGAAGGTAGGTCCAGTCCTGTCCCCTGTCCTGTATGAACAGTGGATCACCCTCCATAAGGTGTTGGACACCTTTGCTGACAGGATGGGGTGATAGACGTCCTTCCACAATTCCTTAAGGTCGAATCTCATGGAGGGAGGGAGGAGCTCAAGGAGTCTTGGGCGAATGGGAGGACGATCTTGGGGGTTGAGGCGAGTTGTGACAACTTGTCCATTGTGCACAATTGCATGGCGACGGGGGCTGAGGCCAGGGCCTTCCCTTCTTTATGGGAAGACATGGTGGATCCGCGCGCCTACTCGTTTCAGGGCAAGGATAGCCTGATTCCAGTAGGGGTTTAGGATGGTTTCAGGCGAAGGCCTGGGTGGTTTGTGAGCCACTCCCCTAATGAGGTCAGAGATGCTCTAGGAAGACCCAGAGCTGCTGACACTGACTGGCGGAGGGCGGGCGCCCATTGGGGCATGGGGGTCGCGTCTCAGCAGACAATCGACCATAGGAACTTCAGGAAGATTGTGGTGGCATGGGATCGCGTGTCCAGAAGCCCTAGGCCCCCTTCATTGCAGGGTCAGTCAATGGTTGAGAGGGCCATTAGTGGATGGTTTGAGCCCCAGATCCAACAGCAGAGGAGTACATTGAGCCAAGTATAAAAGGCATCTGTGAATGGGCAGACGCGCGCTAGGAACCAGACTTTGGAGAGGAGGAACACATTGGCCATCAGAGCTTGACCCTGGGGGGTAATGTGCCACCGGTTCCAGCTGGCAATCCTGGAGTTACCTGCTGCAAGGAGCAAGTCCTCATTGTCTTTTAGCGCAACTCCTTGTTGGTTGGTGAGAACGCCCAGGTGACGGAAGGTACTGCGCACAGGTTCATTACCAAATGATGGGGGAAAGGTGGGGGAGCCGACCTGTACAACTGTTGTCTTAGAGGTGTTGACCATGGCGTTGGACGCCTTGGTGTACCTCTCAATGGTCACAGCAGCGAGGGCAACATCCCCAGGGCAGCCAAATGCAATGGCGGTGTCATCTGCAAATGCCATGGTGCGGGTGGGGCTTTACCTGAGACCAGAATCCCTGTTGGCTTGTCCTATAAGGAGGCCAAGAGGGTGTCGAGGGTGATGTTAAAAAGGATAGGGCTCAGGGGGTCCCCTTGCTGGAGACCTTGTCCAACTGGTACTGCCACTGTTACCCATTGGCGCCAGGACTCTGGTGTGGAGCTGGTCATAGAGCGCTGATATCCAGCGCCTAGCTGCGGGGGAGATGGAAGCGGTCCAGGGAAGCATCAATATAATTCCAGGCCACCTGATTATATGCTTTCTTCATATCCAGGAGAGCCACAAAGCCATTCACCTTACGAGAGTTAGCAGTCAAAGTCACGTAAAGGTCATTATAGTTGTCCCATAACGACCTCCCCGGAATAAAACCGTGCTGGGATGGGAGAGGGCGAGGTGACACCCATTTGGTGATGCGGTTGGCCAGAAGCTTTGTGAAGAGCTTGTGGTCTGTGTTGATCAACGCTATGGGGCGCCAGTTTGCCAGGTTCTCACGGTCTGACTTCTTGTTAATGAGGGTCGTGATTGAGCCTCTGGAGTCGGGGAGGACCTCACCATTCACCAAGAGTGCAGCGAAGAGGTCGCGGAGGGTTCTGGCTATCACCGCAGGTTCCAGAAGGTACACCTCAAAGAGTATTCCTTCTGGGCCTGGGGCTTTAAGCCATGGGGATCTCAGAAGGGTTTCCATCACCTCCTGGATGGAAATAGGCGCCAGTAGAGCCTAATCAGCCCATGGGTCAATGGGCGGCTCTGGAGTTTGCCACAGGAAGTCTTGGATGTCCAACGGGTCCACCTGGGTGGCATGGAAGAGGCTGGAGTAGAAGCAGTGTAGTTCCTGCGTGATTTCCTCCTTATCCGAAGTGGTTGTAGTGCCAATTTTCAGTGCAGTAATATCCTGCGCTGTTGACTGGGATTTCTGTTTCTGAAAGAAGAAGTGGGTGGGGCGTTCCTATTGAGCATAGTAACGAGATGTTGTAAATTTTGTTGCCCGTTCTTCCTGCAGTGTGAGCTCCAAGCGAAGTGCTTCCTGCGCCGCTTCCCAGTCTTCCAACCATCTGGGAGAGGGCGAAGGCTGGCAGTTTCGCTCCAAATGTTTGATTCTGGCTTCCGCCCTTTTGACTCTGGCGCGAGCTGCGGTCATCTGGGCTTTGGCACAGTTGTAAGCAACGCGGGTGATGCCCATCTTGGTCATCGCCCATCTAGCCTTGTGGTCAAGCAGGTGGGGTGGGGGAGGTGAGAGTCTCCCAGATGGTCATAGACAGCTTCTCCTTAGTGAAGGGTTGTTGAGAAGAGCTGGGGCAACCCTAGGCCAGAACCTACGTGATGGTCTAAGCGTGGTGGTGAGGACAATGGTGGGTGACCTGTGATCACTCAGATGGTTGTCACGAGAGATGGGAGAGGAGACGCGGCCAATTAGCAGGGGGCCAATCAGTGCCATATCTATGTGTGACGCTGACTGGAAAGCTCCTCCATCATACTGGATCCTAGTCATGCAACCTAGGCCAGAAGCGGAGGGTGGAAGCGCATCTATAAAGCCACTCAGGAGAAGGAAATCCTGGAGGCGACTTGATCCAGGGCGTTCCTTTGCTGCAGGGGGGTAAGATTCATAGACGCGACTTATGGTTGTGTTGAAATCTCCCAAGAGTACTGTATTCTGTGGGAGATTGAGTTGGACGAGCTCTTCCAGAAGCCAGTTTTGCTCCTGACCTTCATTAGTCAGGTAGATGCTTGCAGCGAAGAAAGAGAAGTCAGGAGGTGAGTTTAGCCAGTATGAGGCGGCCGCCTAGATATTGTGAAAAAGAATGAGTTTTAACCCGGGGATTCAAAACAATAAGGGCGGCATGGTTTTTCCAGAAGTAGTTGCCTCCAAACTGTTCATTCCATGCAGATTGTTCGTGGGGGAGGATATGGGGCTCCTGGACAGCAGCGATGTCAATTTGTGCTGACCTGAAGTTGCGGAGGAGGCGGGCTCTCTGCTAGAAGTCCCGCAACCCATTCGCGTTGATGGATTTCAGGGCCAGGGTGCTGCCGTGGGGACTCATAGCTGTTCCCCTCCATGACCTGGGTGGTTGCCAGCGCTTAAACCTGATGCTGTGAGGCGGCTAGTTTTGAGTCCTTTAGATTGACTATTAGCTGCAATCCGTGAGGAGCGTCAAGGGTCCTGAGGGGAAGGAGAGGGTGGGGGCGGAGGACCCAGTAAGCCAGCCTAGGATGCTGCCCCCGCTCCGTTGCAGGGAAAGGACCTGAGGGTGCTCGATGGCGACCTCCGCGGTGTCCCCATTTGATGAGTCTGAGTCCATATTCATTTCCTCCAACACTGCAAAGGAGCCTCACGAAATGGACTGTGGGGTTGGGGTAGGACTCTTTGAGGTGGCACTTCTACCGCAGTCCGCGGGTTGCCAGTCCATGCTGGTGGGCATAGCTCCATTGGGATCTGAGGGTTGATGCGATAAATCGCTGGTGGAGGTTAGTGGGGGTGCCGCGGAGCCCTGAGTGGGGGTGGCTGATGAGGGGCGCCCTGTGGGAGATGCCTTGCGCTTGGTGAGAGAGGGAGTTGACTCTGGGAGATTGGAGGGGGTGCCCACTGGAAGGGGGCATGGGCGCGAAGGAATCCCATACTAATAGTGGGGTTAGCTGTTTCAACTGCTAGGCGTAAGGCCTCAGGGGACAGGTCTTGAACGGGAACCCATTGTGTGGGTTGTGGAATTGCTGCTGCGGCCACGTGGGATCGTTTTTAGCCTGGTTTAGGCCCCTGGGTAGTGGCTAAGAGGGCTTGTTTTCAAGCTGTGCAGCCACTAAACAGGTGTCCAAGGGCGTTACACCATGAACACCGGGGGCGCGCCTGATCAGGGTTGACAAAAAAGATCTCAGGGCATGCCCCAACTACTGCCATATGAGGAATAACCTCAATGTTGCGGGATACAATGGGGGAGGGGATGAACGACGCCCTAGCAGTGTGAGCTCTTTGAGTGGGAGCATAGTAAGAGAGGATGCTAAATTCCACTGAAAGAACAGACCCAAACTCCACTAAACCATGATGGAGCGCCAGTTCAAGAGACTCAGGATCAACAGTCGTTGGTAGGTTGGAAAAAGATACCATGAAATTTTCTCCAGGTGAGAGCATGTGCAGGAGATGCGAAGAGATCCACGCGGAATAATGACCTGGAGGGTGGCAGCATGGTCAGCAAGGGCAGCTTCAGTGAAGCCCACATCGATGTAGTGGCCCTCCACTAATTCATGGATGGTGGTGTTATTTGGGAATGTCTCCACAATCGCTGCAAAGTATGAGAAGTAATCCTCCATATAGAATTCTTTAGGGTTATGCCCATAATAAAGGCGAATTGTGTGGGAGAGGGTTGAGCGAGATAGAGCTTTTTGCGCTCTAATTTCGGCTCATTTCTTCTTATCATCAGCAATAAATGCCACTTCATGGGGATCGGCTTTGGGTAGCGTTGGTGCCAGAGGTGTTTGCCACGCCCCAGTGGCTCCTTTGGTACGTTTGTATTTGCTTTGGGCTGCAATTGTGGGTTGAATGCAAGCTGGTGGTTTGGACAAGTTTTAGGAGTTCCCTTGTTGCTGGAATGTTACAGCAGTTGCTGGCATCATCTTGAATTGAGGGGCGGATTATTGGGCCTTGCTAAATTGGGGAGGCCCATCCAGATTGGAATTAACTCCAGCCAATTGGGAGGAGACGATGTTTCATCACCATCCCAATCTATTTGGGTAAATTCATCCTGAGTATTTGCTGTGATTTTGTGGGCAAAACTCACTGGCTGATTGGTGAATTGGTCGTTTTCAGCATATGGAGATAAAGTGCCGACTTAGGAGTGCCAATTACAGGGTTTAAATGGGATGGGTGAGATTGGAACTGGTGTGAAGTTCCAAAATCCGAACCATTTGAATCCCCATTGGGAAGAGAAGATAGTCCCAATTTGGTGCTTAGTGAACCAGAATGTGCGGCTAATCCAACCTTACATCCGAGGGTTTGGGGGACAGGTAGCTGGGTATCGCCCCTCATGGGGGGAGCCAGAAACACGGCATCAGCAATAATAGATGGGGCTGAATTAGCTGACACAATGGGGGAGGTGAATGCCTGGATGGGCTGAGTTGCATTCAACTGAGCAGACGCCATTAAAACAGCGTGGGTGATGGCCTCCTTGGTTGGAGGGGGCCCAGCGGGTTGGTGGGAGGCAGCACACGCAGAGTTGTTGGGCGTGCAGGTTGCAGAAGTGCGATCATGTGAACTGGCGCTAGTTGAAGTAGCTCCAGGTTGAGGGGTGGTGCCTGTTTTCACAGCCGCTGCTTGAGAGCAGGTGATTCTGGTTGACCCTGAGGTGGGTAACCGAGGGTTGCTTCGTTTGGGGTGGTGCTGGCTCGTTTGGCTGAGCCTGCGGGTTCTTTTGTGGGGTTTCCCGCCATATTTGCTAATAGTTTTTGTAAATCTCTTTAGTGGAGCTAAATTTCAAGGCCGAATTGATTTTTTGAAAAGTGATGCTTAACAGAAAGAGATCTCTGAGATGATCATTGGACACCATGATGTACTTAATTGGCTGCATGTTTTGGCCAAGGGCCCCACCACATTAATGGAGACGTTGTGACTTGCAAAATTGGGATTGACTAGTTGAAATTATGTAGCCTTTCAATAAGGCGCTTCCACTTGACACTCTATACAACAGCTGAGTGTCTCATGGATATCAAAATAAAGGATTATCACTAGTATCGTGTTTTCAACTGTTACAGCGTTCTCTTGAATTGTTCATGTCCCATCGCCTTGTGAGCCAAAATTTTAGGTCTGTCCGCTCAGTGGGCCAGGCAAATATGATGGCTTGCTCATCTACAATTTTATAAAGGGTTCCGTCCCTGATGTAAGTATTCTGCCTCAGTTTGTCTAACTTGCTTAAACCTCTTCTGGTTCATTGTCATATTGCTGACCTACCATTTTATCAAAAAATATTAGCCTTATCAGCCAGTAAGTTACAGTAAGAAGTTGGGAGAGTCCATCTGCGTTCTGATGCTTTACAGCTGGATGGTTTTGAATCTCAAAATTTTATGTTTGTAATTTCAAGGCCAGTGGGCCAACCATCCTTTTAGCTCTTTTAGGTTCTTAAACAACGCAATGAAGCATGGTATGATACCACATTGAAATGCACGCCATGGATATAAACTTAAGAATTGCTTACAAGCGTAAATAACAGCTAAAAATTCTTTCCTTGGTAACTGTATAGTTTTGTTTATGTAGATCAAACGTTTAACTGCAATATGCAACATGGTGGTCAACCCCTTTTGAATCCAACTGAGATAACACTGCACCTACGGCCAAAAGGGATGCATCCATCCAAATAATAAAAGGCTTATTGAAGTTGAGGTACATAAGAATTGGCGATTGGGCCAGGAACAGTCTGAGGTTTCTGAAAGCATGCTGATAGTCCTCTGTCCACTCAAAAATCACGCCGTTTTGAGAAGGTGATATAATGGCTTACAATTTTACTGAAGGTTTTCACAAACTGTCAGTAGTTTCTGACCATGCCTAGGAACATCTGGATGTCCCACTTACTACATGGTTAGGTCATGCTTTGATATCATCTATATTCGCCATCTGGGGCCTAAACCATTTTTTTAATAAAAATCCAAGTATTCAAGTTGCTCTCAGAAGAAGTTGCACTTATGCGGCTTTATTTTAAGATCAGCTTTGGAAAGCTGGTGAATACCTCTCCCAAGTGCTGTAAGTGTTTGGTAAAAGTTATTAAAACATTTAGATTATCTAAATAAACCAAGACACACGAGATTTTATAAATCTCATGATATTCTGCTCATAGCTCGTTGGAAAGTTACAGGGGTTTGCACAGCCCCTTTGGCATCTGAGTGGGTTGATACAGCCTTGAATGGTTATCATTACACACTTTTCTTGTTTTTCTATAGGCATCTCAATCTTTCAGTATCCTGAAATTATATCCATGGCTGAGAAATACTAAGCGCCACCCAAGAGGTCCAGCGCATCATCAATCCTTGGTAAAGGATATGCACCTTCTTTGTAATATTGTTGTGTTTTCAGTAATCTATTACCACACGTTAGAACCGTCCTTCTTTTTAATGATCAGCACTGTATAGGCCCAGGGAATCTTGGAGGGCAACAACACTTTGTGTTGAACTAGTTGGTTAATTTCAGCGTTAACAACCTCATCCGCTGCCCTAGAACGCTTAATGAGATGAAGGCGAATGTGTGGATGGTTGCTGGTGTCAATCTGGTGTGATACATCATTGGTACATCCCAAATCAAAATCCTTTTTTGCGAAAATAATGATATACTTATCAAAAAGGGCTAAAGCTTAATATTTCTCATCCTCAGATACCCTGGATAAACTTTCCTGCGGTACCAAAGAGCAAACTGAGGGATTTGTATTGTCAGTCAGGCCCATTTTCTCTAAAGTACCAAAGTTGACAATGTTCTCTACTTCTTCCACTAGGAGAATATGGATGAAAGCAATGATTTTATGTCTCTTTAACTGAATAGTGTGCAGGTATAAATTAACTAATAATATCTTAATCTCGCCATGATCAGGAAGGATAAGCCTTGGTGCGTCAGCAGGTTCAAGATTAGAGTGACAGAATGGCGTGATATTTCTCCATATAACACTTGGGGATTTTCCAGGATAATTTCTGTCCTCACGATTATTTGGTGATCCTCCAGAATAGTTACTTTACAATTTAGCCCTCAGCGGAATGCCCTTAGTTTCCAAAATTTGATCAGGCAACTGGTAAGTGTGGCCACAAATCTGTTTATACCCCAATGGTACTATACCACTTTTATAAATGAGGTTGCCCACCTTTTGCTTAGTAACCGCTGGTTCCTCAAGATTCAGATTGTAATATAGTGGAAGACATTGTCTTAAGATCTTAAAGTGTTTTCTGAAAAATCAGTTTCAATGCTATAAGTCCTCATAAAAGAGGCTCTGACAAGAAAGTAATAACCTTGACTTGGAAACACTATAGCTGGGGCGGACAGAACTAAAGACCCAAACCTCAATGGTGGCGCACTATATGCGCCTTTTGAAGTGATCACTTGGGGTCTGGCAGTACCATAACTTTTGAAATGGTTGACATCTGATGCTAGCCCAGTTTCTTCACCAGTTTGGTGGACACTATAGTAAATGGTACCCGCTGTCCACAATAGCTCTTTATTTTAACTTATTAACAGTAATATCTTTGTAGGTGCATTCAACCACATATAAATCAGCCTCTCTGACCACATAAACACTAATAGCATCCGTTTGCCCTAAATAGGTTTATAGGTCAGAGCACAAAAGTGGCTTTATTTCGTCCAAAGTACCAAGAGATATGGCCACCTGGACGATGTCCAGCTTGGGAATATCACCTGAGGTGACAGGGAACTCGTGCTTTTCCAACTGTTGAACATACAACGTCACTACTACTCCAGGCACTACCTCATTGTTGTGTTTGCTTACGGAATTGGTGATAATCCCCACCACCTCATCTTCAATAACTTGATGTAGCATGGTAGGTGAGCGTACGCTCAGGATAAAGGCTTAAGGGATTGGGGTTTTGGAGATCTTGGTTTACTTGGGATTTTTTTAGAAGTGGTGGAAGTAAAAAAATCACATTTCTACTATGCCCGCTCTTTTTCAACTCTCATTTCTTACCAGTATCTACGGAATGAACCTTGAGTTTGAAACCCAATCCAGGGCAATGATTGTCATAGTGCCCCAGGTTTTTACACATATGACAAATAACCTGTGCAATATCAGCCTGGGGAAGTGCAGCCCATACTTGGCTGGGCTAATTCTATTTTTGAGAGCATGACATTATTTGCAGGGTTACAGAGCTCTTGAAGACTGAGGTTTAGGCGCTGAAATTGAGACAGTTCAGAGATGGAGATAATTTACCATGTGGGTAATATCGTTTTTCTCATTAAATTTGGGAGTAAAACCCAATAAAATTCTGTATAGGGCTCACAGGAATAATGCATTGTGATCTGTGCATCAAGAGTATTTAGCAGTTTGGCTCCATATAAAGTTGAGCCTCATAATAAAAGTGTTCAGCAAAAGCTGTTCTGGGCGCATCCTTATTATACAAAATGTTAAAAAACAACGTTTTACGCGTTGTCATCCACTCTGCACTGCCAAACTTTTTTATCAAAAGGTTTTTGCCATTGAAAGACATCATTCCCACTTCTTGTAATTTAGGCATTACAAACTCCTGATTTAAAGAGTCCATGGAATTCATTAATATAGCCAGCATAGTGGTCTTGGTGGCACCACTAATACTTAAGTCAAATAAAGCAGTGAAGTTGTGTACGTTTCCACTCTTGTCAAATTTTAGAAACTGATCAGATTAAATTGTGTCTGGTACCCTAATGCACAAGATCATGAGGGTTACGACAAATTGGATTGACCTCCAGAGACAGCAGCCAAAGGAGCAATCGTCAAAAAATTTTGAGTCTTTGGCTTAGTTGTGGTAGAAGTTTCATCAGATGCCTCATTATCCACCATAATATCTAACAATATAGAATGAACAGACAGTTCAGTACAGCGAGATATAAACTTGTGATGAAGTTGATTAAGCTTTTCATAAAAATGATGGCGTTCCGCCATAAACTGTAGTTTAACCTGTTCAAGATTATAGTTGACAGCGTCGAGGAGTGTCTTTAACTTATAAAACTACTGATATTGTAAATGGACTAAGTTCACAATGAGAGATTTCCTTCATCAGACGCAACATGAGAGTTACAATGGTCACTCACATTCCGCTAAATCTGTCAAGGCGGAGTGCAGAGTCCACCACAGTAAAATCCAGAGTGGTTGTATGAGAGTTCCAAGGCAATGCCTTGTCTGAGCCTAAGCACAAAAACCTAACTATTCTTTGTTATGAAAATGATTAAGTGGCCAAATTTATGCTGCCATGGTGGAGCATCCGCATTAAAGGCCATAACTTGCGCTAGAGTAGCCAAGGAAATATTCATACTCAGCTTTTTATTATAATTTGGCTAAATACATGGTAGAAGTATAGCCCCCTGTAGTGAGCGCCACTGTTGAAACTCACATTTAAGCTTCAATTTCTACTTAACTAGGTCCGCGCAAAAAACAATACTAGACATTGCTTGAAGATAGTAATTTGTGTAAAAATAACCGCTAAAAACCTTAATGTCAAAAATAGGGTTTCATTGATTTAACAAAAGGAATCTAACGCAGTATTTGATACTTCCAGTTCTTCCCAAGCTTTCTCTCAAACTTACTAGTATAACAAAACTATCTACTAAGGTAAAAAGACCCCTTCCAAATGGTAAAGCTCACTCTGATATGTTCTCTCTAACAGAGTTCTTATTGATTTATTTTTTGGTTACTAAGCAGCCGTTAATATTGCTTTAATACCATTAGAATCTTCCAATTATGCTAGGGAAGAAAGTAAATATAAATGGAGGGTATTTTCACATAAGATCAATATACCAAACCTCTAGGTTTCACCAAAGATGCATAAATCACTGGCAGCTGACTATAATCAAATAGGCCTTATTACTGATCTTTTAAACCGATGTGAGTTAAAAAGATTTTTGATGCTGATCTAAAATGAGAGGTGATTAACATATTGAAGATACGGCGCCAGTGGTTGATGATTTAAGGTAATGAGAATTGCGTCAGTGAGGATTCAAGGATATAATCAACAGTACAGTGGTAAGGTGACCTCTCCATATAAAAACCTGTGCCTAGAGCCCTACCAATTACTAAGATGGAATTGAATCCTGGATCTAAATATTAGCTCAGTTTAAAATTAAATACTATCATAAATTTATGGTTGGTCAAACCATTTACAACAAATAGTCAAAACAAAACAGTTGTAGGATTAAAACCCTTGCAGCTGCTACTAAAACCTCTCCCTTTATACAGTCCTGTGTTTTCACTTGTGAGAGTAATGTCCCATTTTTCCTTTTTTGTTTTTCTGGTTTTTCATTAAGATTTTTCACCTTTCTATCTTTCTAAGTTCTTACATTTTTTAAAATCATTTTGATCATTGTAAACTTTAGAGCTTGGGTTACTCTCTGTAAGCTTTTAAGTCTACTGCACAGGTTCTGATGTGTGAATTGTATAGATTGTTGATACTAAATCTAGGGTTGGCAATAGCATTAAGACTATCGCCTTGTGAGATTTCCACAACCAACTTGAGTTTTGTCTTTAAAGCTAACTGGCGCTAACGCTCTTCCTTCTAATTCTTGAATGTACTTTTGGCTTAAGGAAACTTTCTTTCTTCCTCACAATAGAACTTGATAATAGAACTTGACCTATTATTAGGTCCAGAGATTTTCTTTTTTTATAATACAACTTAGCCTATTAGTAGGCTCAGAGGTTCTCTCTTCCTCACTTAATGCAGGAGCCATAAGAGATCTTGATAGCTATAGATAGACAAAGGATCAATATTCCTTAACATTAATCCCAAGAGTAAAAGACCAAAAATGTATAACAGCCTACAATTACTTAAGTGTCTGCTTTATTTAGTAAATTTTAAATTTATTCAAGGTATGCCTACCAGGGGATGGACATTACCAAAACAGAAACTCCAAAACTAAACAATCCGAAAACATGAACCAACCGCCCTAAACGAGCATCAGGATTCACAAAAAAATGAGAAAACAACCAACCAGGTGGCACAGCGGTGAGCCGCTTATCCTAGCAGGGCAGAGGTGGAAGGGGATCAAGCGGATCATTGGGTTCATCAATTATTGAAGTTGATCAATGCAAATAGCAAGGGGGTTGGGGCATCCGCGGGGTGAGGGTCAAGGAAAAGAAAATACTTGTTGGAATTGACAATTTGGGCCTGGAGTATAGCCTCTATGAGCTCAGCAACATGGTGTTCAGCTTGGATGCAGGCTTCAGGAAGTTGAGCTAATTTTGCAATGTTGGCTTGAGTGACACATGTGGATGGAGAAAATGCTCTTGTTCAGCGACATGTTTAACAGCAGTGGTGGCAGTTTCAGTGAGGCGTTTATTTACATCTATTGCAATATCAGGGAAATTGGGGGGAACAGGGTGACATGCAGCCCTTTTTTAAATACAGTGACAGATTTTGCCACGGCTTTGCAGAGATGGCGATTTTTGGGTGAGGCCACTGCAGCCTTGGAAAGCTGGTGGTCGTTTTAGAAAGGGGTTAGCATTAGGTTTGGGGACCTATTGGTTGGGCGGTGCTGGGGAATCAAAGTCTGAATTCAGATAAGGTTCTAAATCAATTTGAAGTTCCAGAGGTGGGAAAATTTCACCTGATTCAGTCACTTCATCCATTAAGTCCCTGGGATTTTGGTTGACTTGAAATTTATTTGGTGATAGGTGTCTGTGGTTGGGTAAGTTTTAGGGTGGGAAATTTTTGGATTAAATATGGGTCTAAACCTACTCCTGATTGGTTGGTATAGGTGGAAATTAGCCGCCTTGGGCTTGGGTTGCTAGATTTTGCTTCTGATTTATAGACGCTCAGCCTGGGGGTAGGGGCAGCCAAAATCACCATTTGAACGCTGTTGGTGTGGCCACATGGGTGTGTTGGCAGTGTTTGCAGGGTTTGAATTGTATTGATATGATTTTTTAGTATGGTCCAACTCATGGCAGAGAGGGCAAATTGTGCGGCTGTTCAATGCAAGCCCGAAAAGAAATGGTCTAGTGCAGATGAGATAGAGGCACGTGGTGGGATGTGCTGGGCTATGTTTAGCTGGTGGGGGTAATGGTGGTCATTGCCCAAGGTGCCGCTAGGCGCTCAGCACCACTTAGACAATGATTGGAGGATGGGGTCTGTGCCATAAGTGGACAGCCCTGACAGCAACTCCTCATAGAGTGTTTGAGGGGAACAGTGTGAGGTGAAGTTTTCAAAGGTCACTACAAGTATGGTATTATTAGGGAGACTTGTTCAGGTGGTGGTAATGGGCGTGTTTTTGTATACTAAGGGCGTTGCTGCAGCAGCAGTTGCATCCTCTTCTTTGGGGAATCCTATATCTAAATAGCCCTTGTAAGGGCATAAGTCAATAAATCCTGCTGGTGCAAAGATGGCCATTGCCAGCTCAATAATCTCTTAGTCAGCATACAGGAAGAGACGTCCATACTCAACGTGGAGGCAAAAGTGGATAGTGGATCAAGGTAGGGCTAGGGGTGGGGTGGGGTGGGTTGGGTGAACTCGTGCAAGGTGTAGTGCTAAGTCCCTTGGAGGGACAAATCAGCCAGATGTATTTAGCAGACTGGATGAGCAAGTCCAAACTTGTTTGCCTGACAGGTGGTAAGCGCTAGTGGGTGGAGCACCGCTGCCCATACTGGGGCAGCAGGTGGTGGATCTGAGGACATAAATTGGAAACCTGATGTGGTGATGAAATGGTGAAAAATTATCTGTTTTTTCAAAAATTGCTTGAAAGTGATGTCAAGCATATAGAAAAAAATCCTGCTTGATTTAATAAAAACCATGGTAATTTAGAGGGGGATCCAGAGCTTAACTCATCCATTGGTGCCCCAATAGTAAATGACATCCGCCACTAACGATTAACCCTCTTGTTGTAATTGGCGCTAGGACATTGATGTACAAATGCACAGGTCAGTTACTTTTCTTAGTAAGCTAAAGGGAACTGTATGAGGTCAGTAAACATAAAATAAGATTCTCAATAATTTATCTTATAAAGGTTTTTAATTTTAGCAGCTGCAATCAGAAATGTGAAAGAAAAGATCCTTTCCAATTTTTACTTTCATCATAATAAGCTACATTATAGAGCACCAAGAAGTTCATGATTATTCTAAAAAATGGTAGAAACCATTAGATTGGTATTTTAGAAGACAAAATCCTTTAACTAATGTTTATATGCCAGCAGGGTAAAAAAAATTATATTTAAAGGGATTCTATTTGCATTACTGGAAAGCCCCAATTTCAATAGTAAGTGATTTGAGAGATATTGCTGGTGGGGTGGTAAGAATTTGAATTTTGGTAGCTATTTCTGTCGTGGCTCAGAGTAAATCAATATTAATTTGATCCTATTGCTTACTAGCTATATATATAAAATTTTGGCGCGTGGGCAAAGCAATCCCTCATAAATTAATTTGACAGGCTGACATCAGTTTCAAGGCAAACTAAATAAACTAAATGAACAGTTTGACCTCAACAACTAATCCTTAGAAATCAATTTTTTGCCTAAAAGTAAAAAGTTAATAAAATAAATATATTATATAATCTTGAATGGTTGTCAACTTAAATAACATTTTCCCCCACTTGCCAATCATTCAATCACAGAATAAAGTTGGATTAGATGGTAACTAAGAAGATTGGGCCTTTAGGCTAGGAAGAACATAAACATAAGCAATTATTTGATGAATTTGGATGTGCACTGGTAAGATTAGGTATTTCCAATGACACCTTAATTTCTCCCTGGTGAGGATAGATAGCACCAGAGGCACTAACAGGATCCTTCTTGAATTTTCATATTGGTGGAAAAATTAACCATACAAACCTTTGGGAATTCATAAAGTGATATCTGTTTTGACAAGGGCCTGATGGTCTAGTTTAATAGTGCATTTGTGTGCAGTGCAAAGTGGTATTCCCATTGAGCTTCAAAATATGCTGAGGCAGATTTAAAGTACGTTGGCATCATTTTCAATATCAATAAAATAATTTTCTACTAGACTCACCTTTCACAATCAAGGAAGGTTTGGAAGTGGAATCAAGCGGGGAAGGAGATTTAATCTTCGATGGTTCTGGCAGCGATGAGGGCACAGTATACATATTATAGCATACTATATGATACAGACTTGACAGATATTTGTAGAATCTACTGAGTCAATTTGGTTGTAGTGCCCACAAGTCATATCCTCATCTGGTGTTGGCGAAGAAACCTCATAGGAGTCATATGAACGCTCAGTATCTTCATCCAACATTATGAATTAATCATCTGAAGAGTTATGGGTATAATACATTGTGACTTGTTGTCCCACTACCTCCAAAATATTATCTTCAAAGTTGGCTTTAAACAAATATTTCCATATAAAATAGACACTGAAAAATAACTTATAGTTATCATGTGGTAGAAAAAATGGCTGGAGCAGACAACACTTTTTTACTAAACCCCATTGGTAAGGAGCTATATGCTTCTAGTGAGGTAGGGGCGCTAGGCCCTGCGGTGCCATATTCCTTACAATGGGCAATATCTGGCTTAGTCTCAAGATGTTTTATTTATTATGAAGAAAGGATGTTAATAGGGGCCCTGTTGTCCACAATTGCCTACACAGATACTTAGTATACACTAATATCAACATAAGTACATTTGGCATGATTATTGGCGCCAGTAAGTGTACAAACGTCAAGAGTATCTGCTTGACTCAGGATATTCAGTAAGTCATTATTTGCCTGTGGCCATGGGGCCATAGTGATGTTTTATATCTAACCTCTGAAGTGCCAGCATAAGGCCATCATTCAATATCGATTAAATTATTATCTGGTATTTTTAGACTTTTGGAGGATGTAGAATATCCCTGTTCTACTCTGATGGAGATTTTCCCAAATCCTTGGTGGCGGTCAAAGTCAGTAAATGAATACTTATCTCCTTATTGGAAGGCTTGATAATAGGAGCGCCAAAAGTAAGGGCGCAGTGACAGAGGTAATTTACCTTTATGGTAATGGTAGTATTGGAATTTAAAATGGGTAACATGGCATGATACAGTTCCCTGTGCAGCTTGCAGGTGTGACAAAAAGCAATCTTAGCATCATAATGACTCAGAACCTTGGTCCCATATAATGCTTGAGCCTCATAGTAAAAGTGATGAGCGAAGACCAAAACTTCCTCACCAGGTTCAATAATCAATAGCTAAGAAAGATGATTTTTGGCCTATCATCAATCCCTCCCTATTAAACTCCTCAATAACAATATATTTGTCATTAAGATATGACATACTTAATTCATTTATGTTGACAATACAAGCTCCTAAATATTAAATTTTAGTACATATATCAGAGTGACTAGTTTGGTATGGTTGTTAACGTATTTCCCATGGTAACCTCAGATTTTTTAAAAAATATATAAATATTTCCATTACTATTAAATTTGGGCAAGCTATACCAGGTTAAATTTGGAAGATTTACTTATGTGATCAATATTGGAGTCTTTAGGACTGGAGTTAACAAAAGCAGCAGCTGCTGTGGTAGGGTTAAGAGTAGCATCCAATATAGGTACAGTAATTAATATGGTGAGCAAGTTGGTCTCAACTGTATCCATAAAATCATCAGATGTAGAATCTGAGGAATCAAATTAGCTATGTACTTGTCTGCATTTTCAAGTAGCAATTTCAAGGTCCTGACAGAGTTGATTCACTATGATACCAAAATGATGCTGTTCTGCTATGAGTTTTTGTTCAACCTTTGCTTTTTTTCTTAATAGAAAAATCTAATCAAAGATGTAAATTCTGAATTCCTTCCATTGAGATTAATAAGGCTTTTCAAATCATTCAGCATCTGCCAGAGGCTGTAAAAATAACTGGCACATCTATAGATAAAGTCAGGCTGGTAAGGCAGTGCAGAGACTTAGGGGCTTCCTCACCAAGTCAGAATAAATTGGTAAGTATGCCCCTGAGATTATATCTCGATGCACCCTCTGAAAAATCAGGTTTATCATAAAGGATATACGGCAGGTTGCCCCAAAAATTGACATCAGAGTATGACATTTTTAGGCGTTTATATAACAGAAGACAGGGTACTGAAAATGGCCCCTATAGTGAGCACCAAATGTTGTAATTAGCACTGGGTGTCAATGTACAACTTCACAGGTCAGGTAACTTTCTTAATAAACTAAAGGGAACTGCATGAGGACAAACCTTATAAAAAAGAATATAAAACTATTGGTAAAGTTTTATATTTTAACATCTGTAATCAGCCAGGTGAAATAAAAGACCCCCTCCAATCACTCACTCACATAATAATAACTAATACTATAGAGTACCAAGCAGTGTATGATTGTTCTGGAAAATGGTAGAAACCATTGGTTTGGAATTTTAGGGGGACAAGTTTTCTAAACAATTGTTTTTACTCTGTCGAGGTAAAGGAGAAGATATAATAATAAAAAGAAATTAGATTTAAGACGCTGGAAAGCCTCATAAATCAAAAGTAAGCGATTTAGGGGATAATGTCAGTGGGGTGGTAAGACTTCATCCCTTGGTATTATTCTTGTTGTGGCCTAGAGTAAATTGATAGCAATTTAATCCAACTACCAACTACATATAAAGATGTGGGTACGTGTACAAAATAATATGGTATAACTTAGTTTAAACTTAAATTTAAATTTAAATTTTATTTGAAGTGGGCTGCCTGGGGATGATACTGCACCAATTAGGGAAGTGAAGAAAATGGGAAAGTGGGAAAGGAGGATAAAACCTGGAAAACCTCCATGTGCGGCGTATGATAGGCCAGGAACTCCATGGACCGCCTTTGCTATTTTGCTATCTCAGTTCAGGGCTTTGGTGCGCAAAACCAACATAGTCAAAATTGACCCTACCCAAAATCCATTACCAAGATCGAACTCAGGAGGCAGTGGTAGATAATATGTTATAGCTTAATTCAACAGATTAACATTAGCGTCAAGGCAAATCTATCCTAAACTTATCCAATAGGTTACCCTTGGCAACTAAGCCCTAAAATTGAATAATTTTGTCTAAAAGTAAAAGCTTAAATTAAAATAAATATGTGATATAAACTTGTATGGTTTGTCAAACCAAATCACAACACCTCTGAAGTTACCTCAAATGATGATTTTACTCATTTGTCTAGTCTGATTTTGCCATTGACTAGAATGTGACCCCTTCGGAGTTAAATTGAAAAACATGCCCCTACGCCTTCTCTCAATCCAGCAGATTACTTTTTCTAGGCTAGCAACCAACTTAAGTAATGGGAACTTTTACACTTTAATGAGGTCACGTTACTTAAAAGGTCAACTTGCAAGTTGCTACCAAGAGCGGTGTCAACGCTCATCAACTAAAAGATTCCTTAATCATTCAGTAACAAACACTGATCAAATCCCACGTTATAAGTAAATTATCAATAATTAAATAAATAGAAATACTTTTTAATTGTTGGGATCCTCCATGACAGAACAGTTGTTCTACATAATTGAAACTTACAGATTAGTAAATATCCCAATTGGAATTATGCCAAACAATAGTTATCATCTCCTATGATAACTCACATATACCAGGTAAATATCCCAGAGGATAAGGCAGATTTTTTATAATCTGGTTGAGCTGGATGATGTGGACATACTGAAATCCCAACAAGCATCATGGTGCACATAGTATGAAACATTATCCCGCTTAAATGGCTGACCCCTCATTAAATAGAGGGATAAGGAGACACCTTAATCCTAGTTGCTTGGTGCTTCAGGATGTTCCACTAAAACTGTGAATTGCTCACCAATGAGAACTTGGCCTATCCTGGTCCTTACACCTGTGGGCAAAATCATGTAAACTGAAATGTATAGTCTACTGAATAATCTGACCGCTAAGTATTTATAATAGACTTAACACCCACCTTATGCACGTCCACCTGACTCATCCTGATCCTTTTGTCCTCCCTTAATCAACCATTTGTTTGTGTCTATGTATGCCTACGATTATCTCTTCCCATATTATAACAAGGCAACAATTGAGATAGCAACTGCCGCTTTTGCACTGGCAAAATATATATATTTTCATCATATATAAGGGCTACTTTGACATATCCTTCAAATGAGGAGGACGCTACTGCCTCAGTGCCACGCCTTTGCTTTATAGATTAAACCCATCCCACCTCTTGAACATGACTTCCCACTTGAACAACACTTGTGGTGACTTATGCAAACTTCTTTGTATCTCCTCCTAAACTGTTTATGAGAGGTTAGTGGTGGGGCTCTCCATCTACTGCAAAAGAGCCCATAATCCAATTTACTGTATTTGGTGCTGTGCGCCTCATGGCACCTTTTGTAACGGATGAGTTTGTCTCATTAATTACATTCCAACTCAGATTCAGATTTTCTAAATCTGAGTCAGAGCACTTTTAAAATGTTTTCAATTCATTTTAAAATTTACTTTTGGTTTGTTCATTTTGGGTGCTGGGTTGTGCCTCATCTGAGTTGTAGATTAGGCTTGTGCGAGCCTAATAATAACTTGAGTGAGGCCCCTGAAGCGCTGCCTTTATAAGGCGCACCTGGCCATTCCAAAGTTCACTTTGAAATTCTTACCCTAACATGTCCCTTTCCTGGGGAGCATTGTCAGTTGCTCCCCAGACAAGCTCTGGTTGGCGGGTCATTTTATTATCCAAAATAAAATAAAGGTTGTTTTGAGGTTTGCATACCTCACTTACCTGTTGGTCTTTTCCCTTGTCAAGGATTTTTCAAGTCAGTTGGTTTTGGACCAATTCCCCCAGAGGACTTGGCATAAACAACCAATAGTAAGGTGAATGTTTAGTGCTGTTGGTTCTTCAAATCTCTCCCTGCTCAGTTAGGCTTCTTTAGTGGACTGTCAGTGCACCAAAGAATTGTTCAAACATATGGAAGTTGGAACTGGTGTTTTTCCATCCATTACATTATTCCAAAGTCATTGTGCGATGCACGCTGCCAATCCCCAGTTTGGTCTGACCTCAATGGACACTTGGTCCCAGTTGTCAAGGAACTAGCACTGGTGGGAGCCAGTGACTGATGGCCAACCCTGGATCCAAAGTGACCATTGGTTCAATTTCCTGATGGGCCCTCCTGCCTACCAGGGATTTAGTGGCACTGAGGGGACCTGCCCCAGCAGGGCTCCCTCACCTGCAGATGGTCTGTCCAGAAAGGGGTCAGACATCCAGCTGCGCTGCACTGCGCACCCCTCTCACATTTTCTTAGCAAAAGCGCCTTCCCAGTTGGGATGGGAAGACCATTGCCAACAGGAGCTCAGGAGGGGGTGCAACGCAGCCAAGTGCTGGGTGTGCAGTCTTGGGCTGGGGCTGTTCATCTGCGTTGGACTGTGCACCTCTCTCACATTTTCTTAGCAAAAGCACTGTTGGGAAGTTGATATGAATGGATGATATGCTAACCATATGGCTTATTGGAGGGGGAATCAGGATGAGTCTTGAGATTGAAAAAAAGAGGTATAAAAATATTAGTCAATTGAAGTGTCAACCATTTGGCGAGAACGGGGGAATAATGCTGAGATTTGATATAAGTGAGAGTTTCAAATAAAGGAGGAAAACAAATAGAAGACACCAAGCCGAGGATGCATCCAGTGTGGGGAAATGAGATATAAAAAGCTAAATGGAGAATTGGAAGGAGGACTTTGTTTGGAAATTGGGTTGTTGCAGGGAGGTCTGCATATTAAATAAAATAATAAAGGTCAAAATAAGGGGCGATAGCTCAGTGTAAAAGTTCATTAGTTTATTAAGAATCGGCGATCTTCATATCATCTGATTTAGTTGCACTGTGGCTAATACCCTGTGCAAACTGACTTGGCAGAATCAAGACTCTACGCCGAAAATTAACAGTGGTGCTCACTACAGGGGGCCATTGGTCAACTATAGTTATTCAACGCTGTAATACAATGATGAGCCCTCATTTGTTACGTCACAATTCTATCAGATTCTGCTTGAATCATGTAGAAGAAGCACGGGAGGCATCTAGTAATGAACCAATATTATTCACTGTGACTGAACCAAGTAATGACGAAGTTATGATCAATCTGCAACTAGAAAACTGCCCTGAGCTGATGGCTGATCATATAGGGCGCTCCATGAATGTGACCCCTCAGCAGCTGCAGAATATTATGGAGTGGCTGTTACGCGGATATTGATTATATGAAGATGAGGCGGGGGAGTATGCCTTGAGTCTGTTTTATAACCAACGTGATCAAGAAAATCGCTATGTCATGTACATGTCCTATCTGGACGCAACTACAACAGGGTTGACTCACCGACTTTGCACTCATGGAATTGAGGAGTATCTAGTCGTGTATGTGCAACTGTCTATTAGACAACTATTGCGAGTATTGGCTCGCCACAATATAGAAATTGAAGATGTGATGCGTTTCTCTCGAGCACAGCAAAATGATATTCACCTCTTTCTTGACCACCTTGACCGCTCTTTTTTGGAGGTACAAAGGCAGTTTGGGCAATTGGATCACCGTGTTGAGAACATCCATCATCGATTGGACATGTTGGTACCTCATTTGAATCTTGAGTTATCTCGGGTAATCAACAAACTGTTGAATTGGCATGGCCTGTCAATGGAATGGATTTGGGATGTCACAACGTTTGGACACAATACTGAGCGCTTTATGATGGATTTAACCAAATGGGTGGAAGCACTCAAATCCGTTGTTGCTCAGCTAAAGGAAAAAATAACACTGGTGGAACAGCAAGTGGCGGATCAAGTCAGTTTCATATCAGCTGAAGTCAACCAATTTTGTATTGAATGGAGTAGCCAGCAAACGGCTGATAATGAGCTTATCTTTTGGTCAACGTCCACCAATTATCTTCAGCTAGTACGTCGGGTTAAACTATCGGAAGCTGTTAGTCTGGATGAGAAGCGTCGAGTTTTCTCTCTTCCAATCCATAAGGACATGGGAGTATGCTGACATACAAGAATGACTTAATACCCTTCGATGGGCCAATGAGGAATTGGTATGGAAACAAGCCGCTCTCTTTACCCAGATAAACCATGCTAATCAACAAGCGGATATTTCTAGCTGACAGCATGCCCATATACAGAATACAATCGAAAATGTCCTCTTGTGCCTACAAGCAGTGGAGCTGCAGTTGCACGAGGAGCGGGAATATCATCAGGAGTTGCAATATCAATATGTGACCATGAAATGGGAATTCCAGGATGGACGGTGTAGATGTCATTCAACTAAAGTGGAGCAGATGATCAACAAGCATTTTGCGGATTATGCTGGAGCTGGGGGGAATGGTGTAGTTAGTGGCAATTTGGGGGATGAACACTATGGATCACTAACATGTATCCTTCAAGCGCTGTAATGTATACCCCGTGTGACTCTACTTCCTTCAAGTTTATTACACCAGATTCAAGCTCCACCGGCCAGTTGTACAATAATTCTCAAGGGGGTGGATCCCTTAGTTACTCCGGAACCAAATCGCCTGATCCTTGTTGCAGAAGCCTGGAGCAAGGCGAAGCTGTGCAAATCAAAAATTACCTCCTTTCAGTCATGATGGTAATCTACATGGTTACTTCAAGTGATTTGAATTCTCCGTGGAAGAAGTTTCTGATTGATGGAAAGCAAAACTGTTACTATCTGCTCTCAATGTGGACAGCGCTGATAAAGTTACTTGCTACCTTCCAAACAGCTTAGCATCCTACAAGGAAATTAAGGCGATTGTTCTCTGGGTGTTAGGAGGTGCGATCAAGATGTCCCAATGGAAAGCCAAGTTCCTGACTATAAAATTTCACCGAAACGAGACCCTTTCAGATTTTTCTGAACATTTCTTAGCGGAAGCACATGTACTAATTGAAGCTAACATTTTATCCACTGTGGATGTTGGTATAGTGATGATGGCGGCCATCAAGCCATATTGGGAACTATATAATGTTATGTCTCATGTTTTGGATGGAGATGCAGGAATTATTCAAATCATGAATACCTTACATCAACTCTCTGCCACAATTAGCAACCCTAATATAGCACAAGAACCCTCTGCTATCCCCGCACCAAAGACTTCAGAGTATGGACTACAGCGACTAAGCTATCAACCAATGGAACATAATCGTTCATCATACAGATTTGCGAATCTTTTTTGGCCTAGATATGATCTGCTGGTTCATTCACGACTTTGGAAACATAACATTAATTTTTGCACTGGTTCTTCAGCTGCATGCTATATATATGAACCTTTCCTGAATACTTGCTTCCAGTGTGGCTGAAGGTGGCATTATGTGGCTAACTGCCCTAGCAAAACACGAGTGTATGTGTTGCCAACTGAGGAAACCCAGCAGGGAAAAGTTTGGCGGAGTAAAGATGGGATGCTCTACTCCACTATGTCTAATCCACTCATCCCTAACGATTCCCCAGCTTCTAATTGGGGAGGATTCAAAACTCAATCAGATGAATTGCTATACCAACAGCTTACATCAGGTACCCCTGCTTCCATTTCCAAAAGTATAAATTCACCCTCACGCCCTGAGTTCCGCCAGGATGTGCTGAAGCCATATGCATGGCAGATCTTAGAACAGACTGGCACAAGTATTGAGGATCCCTTGACAGCCGCTGCCTCTTTGGTAGGAGTCCACATAGCCATTCTGGTGGAAAAAATCATAAATGAGTATCCTCAGGTCAGCAAGAGCATCTCCTCTTTCTTAAGTAACATCAAGCCATTGGACGTACATGCAATAAACACTGATGGTTCATCTTACTCGGAATGTACTTATTGTGACATTTTCATTCAAAACACAAAAATCCGTGCTATCATTGACACGGGAGCCCCTGTGAACATAGAGTCCACCTGGTTAGTGACTAAGCTTCTGCTCAAACTGGATGTGGACCATTGAGTTGTATACAGAACCGCAGTTATTCATAGCACTATGTTTAAAGGAGCATATTGTGCGTTGCCCTTACAATTTGGGTCAGTCTAGGCTTCCTCTCCAGTGGTGGTTTTGCCAAACAACAACTATGACATGCTAATTGGTGCAGCATTTATGAGGAGATTTGGTGCTGTGATAAATATGACGGAAAAAATTCTTATCATTTTAGGACAACAGATTCGCGTTTATTTTACCTCTTATGGAATCCCAATGGAACCATTCCGCCCTAGTCAAATCAATCTAGCATACAGTGATGGAGTAATTCCTGTACGTTATTGACAACTGAAGCGGCGGACCAGGGTCCTCCCCAACCAGATTTATGAGTACAAAGGGATTCCACTTTGGGCAGCAAGCGATTTGAGCCTACCATCTGGACTCCAATGCATAGTAGGGACTGAGCTCAAAATTGATGTCCCTAAAGGGCTTTATGGAGAAATCATGGCTCCTCACCAGCACTCTTGGCTCAAACCACATGTGGCTCCAGTGTTTCTGCTATCTGGGAATGAAGAAGTGAAAGTGCTTCTAGCGAATTTACAGAAGGAGACAATATCAATCCAGCGGCACCAAGTGGTGGCTTACTTACACTTTGTTCCTATAGAGGAAGTCCGCTGTATTCATGATTCAGCTCCTGGGAGGATCTCAGACTGCCAACTTGCTCTCTGCTCGGCATTTTGACCATGGTTTTGCAAGAAGTGCTTACCAGATTATCAGCGGAACAACAAAAACAGGCTACGGCATTATTTGAAAAGTACTGAGATACATTTGCACAAGACGATCATGATTTGGGGTGCACTCAAGGGGTGGTACATCGGATAGATACAGGGGATCACCCTCCCATTCAATTGCGACCTATTAGACGTTCCAAGGCAGCGGAGGAGGTTGTTTCTCAAGAGGTGGACAAACTTATCATGAAGGGGATGCTAGAGCCATCAAACAGTCTGTGGGCATCACCTGTGCTCATTGTAAAGAAAAAGGATGGCTCAAACTGAGTGGTGATTGAATATCATAAACTCAATAATGTAACAAAGAAGGATTCTTACTCTCTTCCATAAATTGATGGCGCATTGGACCGATTGGGAGGAGCATATTATTTCTCTGCCATGGATCTGATCTCGGGGTATTGGCAGATCAATTTGCCAGTAACATAATGAGAAAAATGACTATCATCACTTTGAGAGGATTAATTCAGCCAACTCGCATGCCACAAAGATTGTGCAACGCCCAGCTATGTTCCAGCGTCCCATGGATACTATTTTAGATGATTTAAAGTTGTCCTGCATTTTAGTTTATCTTGACAATATCAATGTGTTCTCATAGACATTTACTGAATACCTTGCCTATTTGGAACAAGTATTCTGTCACCTCGCTGCCATTAATATCAAAACTAAGCTTCATAAGTGCCATTTCTTTAAAGAACGATTGGAATACCTTGGGTTCGCCGTGGATTCAAATGGGCTTAAACTGCAGCCAGCTAAAGTGGAAGCGATAAGCAAGATAACTCACCCAGGTAGTAAGTGGGACATTCAAGTGTTTCTGGGGATGGTCAGATACTACCACCAGTTCATTCCCAATTTCAGTTATATCTGGGCCCCACTTTTCGAGATGTTGAAGAAAAACGCTTCCTTTAATTGGACTGAATGATGCCAGAACACTTTTGACGTGTTGCGCACCGCGTTAGCAAGTGCACCCATATTGCAATATCCCAGCTTTGACAAACAGTTCATAGTGCAAATGGATGCTTCCCTTTCCACTGTAGGGGCTGTGTTATCCCAAAAAGACGATGAGGGTGTGGAGCACTCCATTGCATATTGCAGCCGCAGTTTAACTGGCCCTGAACGGAACTACACCATTACTGAGCGAGAATGTTTAGCGGATCTATGCTTACAAACAGTTCTGGGTATAAATGTATGGGGTACAATTCCAAGTAGTAATGGACCATGCTTCCTTGCGTTGGTTGCAGAAACTGCATGAACTGGAAGGGTGACTCGCACATTGGGCACTGAAGCTTCAAGCATATAATTTTGAGATTGTACACCATCTGGGAGCAAAACACCAAAATGTGGATTGTCTTTCTCATCTGCCAACGGTCGCTATCACAGCAGATTTAGCCAACATAATGTATGAGAAGATGGTGGTAAACAAATACCAGGATGAGCCGCCACATGTGATCAAGGCATTAGATGAACTTAGGGCGGATACTTTCCTACGTGGGGGAGAACTATATAAGCAGATGGGCGACACAACGTTGAGTTTCCTTAAACCTTAGTCCAGAGCTGTGATTATTATGGATGCTCATCGGGCCATAAGTCATGGAGGATTGCGGAAAACACTGGAGATTTTTTGACCTCGATACTACTGGGAGAGCATGCATTATGATGTATTGAAAATGGTTTGTTGTTGCCATCAGTGTCAAGTGGAAAAACCATTCCACAAGAAAACCACCTACCAGCTGGTTAAACCCTGGTTTGTCTGGCACAGTGTTTTCATTGATGTAGTGGGACCTCTTCCAACTAGTGACAATTAATCCAAGTACATTATCATCGCCATAGATCATCTGACTTAGGGGTGGAGGCCAGGGCCATCAACGATATGGGCGCGGTTACTACTGCCAAATTTATTATGAAGTGTTTTATACAGCGACACAGAGTGTCAAGAGAGTATCTGTAACTCTCTCGTTCCCAGCAAGGTGATGTGGGATGAAAACCCACATTGCTAGGGAACTAGCCATTAGAAGAATGGGAAGACAAGCACCTCGAGCAGTGCCAGTGCAAAAGGTACCCCAGGCAAGTGTATAAATAGCAACATAAAATACCAGGTAAGTAAGAAACAACACCACTTGAGTGGACCCCAGAGGGGCGTCCATAATCAAGTGTGGCTTGATGTCAGGGGCTTTGGGTGCCTCGATCTGGAGGGGACCTGGGCGGCCCACAGGTGCCCCTGGGATTTTGGTAAATTGCGAGATAAGGTAGTGGCCCACATGGTTGGAGACCTCCCCAAAGAGGTCCACCACCAGGTTTGCCCAAGGAACCATTGTAAAAACGTAAAATAACGGGGTGTTTTTATTAAGAAAGTCGATCAACAAGGAGTGTTGATCACAAAAACCTATTTAAAATGAATCAGGGAAATTTGGGTTCTGCAGAAATGCGCCCAAGCCTTGACGTTCCAATAAACAGACGCTTCCATCCGTTTTGGTAAAATACACCAAAAGTGCCTTCACTCGAGTAATTGATTGAAGCCTTATTTTACCAGAAGTCAAAATCTCATAGCTGGAGCGGGACTCGAACCCTTGCTCTCCAACCAAGCTAATTGAACCATCCTTATTCAAAACATAAATCGTTCATTTTAGGGCCTGAGCTGAAATAAGAGGCTGGGCGTTTTGCACACCATTAGTATCAACCTGGGCTTGCTTGGCTTGCACCCAGCGTTGATCTAAGGTGTGCTTCAAGTCAGGAAGAGCCTGAAGCTTCATCTTCTGGGCCTCCTGTCACCCAGCCTTGTCCCTAGCATCAGTGCCTACTATCATGTCATCCAACCATGACATTACCCTCTCCTCCTTCTTGGGCTCCACCCCCTCCAGGGGCGTTCGCTAAGGAGAAGTTCTTATGTGCTGGCGGCAACTTCATAGCAGCAACGGCTGGCTTTGGCTGAGATCCTGCCGCCTCAGGGAAATGATTATGAAATGATTCAATCAGGTCTTGGGCATGTACACAATCCCATGCTGGAACCCAGCTGTTCTCTGCTGCGTCAAACCCTTTCCATGATACCAAGTACTCAAGGCGTCGCTTAACCCGGCGGGAGGCTACTATTTCCTCCACTTCCCATTCTGGTGCCCCATCCACAAGATAAGACTCAGGGGTCACAGGAGGAGGGCCCTCAAACAGGGTCAACTTGCTTTCATGAAAGATGGAGAAGATCCAAAACGCTGAGGGAAGATCCAACTGGTATGAGGCATGTCCCACCTTTCTAACTACCCGGTAAGGACCAATCCTCTTTGGACCCAGTTTTTTGCATGGCTGCTTGATAGGGATGTTGCGAGCATCAAGCATCACGAGATCCCCTTCCTTGTATGCTGGACCCACTCGGCACTTTCCATCAGCATTCTCCTTATAAACCAGCATAGCCGCCTCCAAACTTGTAGACACCCCTTGATGGACCTTCTTGAGAGTCTTAGCAAAGTCCAGCACCGCTTCCACTTTAGAACCACAGCTGGGCTCCATGTTAAACGCAGGGTTAAAGCCGTGGTTAGCAAAAAAAGGTGAACAACTGATTGAGGAATGCAAAGTGTTGTTGTAACTAAACTGGGCCATGGGAAGGTGAGGAACCCAATCTGAATGGTCTGCGGTGGTGTAACAACGCAGAAATTGTTCCAAGCACTGATTCACTCGCTCAGTCTGCCCATCTGATTGGGGGTGATATGCCGTTGAATGGCAGGGGCAGATCTGAAGAGTCTTACACAACTCTTCCCAAAAGATGGAGGTGAACTGGGGTCCCCAGTCACTAATGATTTCTTGAGGAACCCCATGAAGTGCAAATACATGGGCGACGAAGAGCCTAGCCATTTCAGCGGCAGTTATAGTTGTTCTGCAAGGAATAAAGTGAGCGAACTTTGTAAAGCGGTCCACCACCACCATGATTGCATCATACCCATCTGAAACGGGTAACTCCACAATGAAATCCACTGATAAGGAAGTCCAAGGCCCTTCAGCCTTTTGGACTGGTACCAGCAACCCTGCTAAAGGTTGTCAATTGGGTTTCATCTGATTGCAGATCAGACACTCTTTGCAGTACCGCCCTACCTGAACAGGCAAGCCCTTCCAATTGTAAGTGCGTCATATCAACTCCAAGGTTTTTGCTTTTCCCAGGATGACCAACGGTGATTCCATCATGATGGCCCTGGATGATCTCCAGGCGCAGTGGTCCAGCAGGAACCCATAGGCGTCCCTGAAACCACACCATCTCATCCTTCATGTGATAACCCCTGGATAAGTCCTCCTGATTCAGAGCACTCTTAGCGAGAACAACAACATATTCAGCTGATAATGGCTGAGAAAGAACTACCTTCCTAAACATGCTATATTCTGCTGCATTTTCCAAAGGCATGAGCGCTGGCGTATGTACCGTGGACTTAGGAAGTTGAGGCAGAATCATACTTGGGGGAATCATCAACTGAGTGTTGTGAATCTCTACCTCCTTTGGATCAGGAGCCAAAGCAGGGTTGCAGCTCAAAGCATCCGCCAAACCATTCTCCTTGCCCTTGGTGAACTCATAGGAAAATGTAAATAGGGCAAGGGTCTCATGCCAACGGGTCTGACGTGGTGTTAAAACATGTGGAGCACGGTAATACAACAGGGCCCAGTGGTCAGTGCATACCCAGAATGGTTGGGAAGAGCCATGTAAGTGGTGACGCCAATAAATCAACGCCTCCACCACTGCTAATAACTCCTTGTCATAAACGGCGTAGTTTAACTCATGTAGAGACATTTTCCTAGAAAAATATCCCACTGGATGCTCAGACCCATCTTCCCCCACTTGTAACAGGGCAGCCACAATGGCAAAGTTGGAAGCATCTGAGGACACAATGAACTCCTTGGCAGGGTCAACATGGCGAAGGATGGATGTGGATAACAAGGTGCACTTCACCGCTTGGAAAGCATCCTCCAGAATGGGGGACCACTGAAGCACCTTAGCCCCGCTAGCCTTATATAAGGGGGCTGCCACCTCGGAGAGACTGGATGTGAACTTCTTGAGGAACGTACACGTCCCCAAAAAGCTCCTCAATTCCTTGACAGAGGTGGGGGTAGGCCACTCCCAAATAGCCTTTTCCTTGTCTGGAGTTATCATATGGCCCTGGTCAAAAACGACGTTGCCCAAAAAAGTAACCTGGGACTTGAAGAATTCACATTTGCTAAACTTGAGGGTAAGGCAAGCAGCCCTCAATCTCTCCACTACTTGTCAAAGGTGAACTGCATGTGACTCAGGATCAGGGGAAAACACCAGAATGTCATCCATGTAGGCAACCGCACATACCCCCAACAAGTCTCCCAACGCAGCATCAATGCGGCGTTGAAAGATGGCAGGGGCATTCTTAAGCCCAAAGGGCATAACCCAGAACTGAAAAATTCCTTTTCTGGTACAGAATGCGGTTAACCATTCCTGGCCCTTCTTTATCCAGGATTTGATTGAACGCATTGAGGCAATCCAGCTTGGAGAAGACCTTTGCCTTCTCCACATAACGCGCAATCTGGGAATCTAAAGGGATGGGATGGAGGTCAGGTACAGTCACATTGTTTAAGTTCCCATAATCGACACATGGACGTAAAGTTCCATCTGCCTTCTCCACAAAAAGCAGTGGGGAGCAAACTGGGGAGGTACGCTGAAAGATGGCACCCTTAGCCAACTGCTCCTTCACCCATACATCTAGAACCTCCTCCTCCCAGACAGTCAATGGGTATATGGGAGAAGAAATATGCACCAGATCCACAGTAAGTTTAAATTCACAATCAAACTCGGAATGTTCTGGTAGCATACTAGCTGAAGCTGCATCAAAGGAAGATGCCAACTCCTTCAAACAAGAAGGTAAGGAAAGTTCCACAGGGGGCTTCAGCAAAGGGGCAAGATATGAACTGGGAACATTGGGCCAATGGGGTAATTTACCTGGGGCGTTATCCTCTGACAAAGGAACAATCAACTGGTGACCATTAGTTAAAAACAAGGTTAGAGTGTTTTCTTTTTAAATTTGTTCTGACGTCAAACTTTCGCCACCACTCAACCCCCAAAATAATGGGAAACAAGAGGTTTTTGATAGCTTGAAACTGGTCAGACAATAGATAAGAACCTATCTGGAAATTGACTGGCTCCATGATATTCAGTGTGGGAATACCTTGAGATGCCCCACCTCTAACCATACCACCTGGTGAGTAACTCAACTCAAGGTAGTCAGCAAGATTTTGATCAATAAAATTATTTGAAGCACCAGTATCCACCAAAATCGTTGTGCTGAATTTTCCATAAGAGGATGTAAGGGTAGCAGTCAACAAGAAATATCCAGAATGGGATTTATTCAACGCAGAAAATGCCATCAACTCATCAGAAAATTCTTCCTCTGACTTGAACAAGCCATCAGGGTATGTTTTGGAATCATAGAAGGGGGAAGGATAGTGGGCCACTCTTACTACTGAGGCCACATATCCCACCCCACCTTTTGCAGGTGCATAGACATCTTTATATTTATGGCGCAGTTCCTTCTCCACTTCCTGGGAACCCCTAATCATGGTAGGGGTCAAGCGAGGGTTCTCAGGAGTAATCTGATAAACTGAAATTGAGTCCTCCTCTAGACCATATGAGCAAATAAACAGTTCATTTTGAGATAAATTGCTTGCATTATAAAACGCGTTTTTTGTTTGAATGAACCCCATTTGTTCTGAGGGTTCGGTGTGCATTGTTATCCAGGGCCATCACCCCCAAGCCCAGAGCCAATGCCTCAGCATGCACCTCAGAAACGTGTCGGGGAGAAAAATGATAATGGAATCATTTTTGTTAAGTGCGGGTTCAGACCCTATGATGTTCCCAATTTCCGCCGAGATGGGGAGGAAATCAGTGGGAAGCATCTCACAATTCAAGGAAAACTCACTAGTCGAGGAGGCGGTATTTATAGGGATGACCATGGGTGACATCATCACAGCGGAATTGACTGAAACTGTTACATCATTCTTGGGGCTAGACCCCTGTGCAGTTCCAAATTTGGAAGACATCAAAGGATTCAAAGGATAAGATTCCCTCATTTCCAAAGGCGCGCGTGACTTTTTGGCACCTGTATTTATATGATTCGATACAATGACAGCCAAATTACCTGGCCCCTTCCAGGTTGGGGTGGAGAAACTACCCCAAAGAATTTTGGCAAGATGATCAAATTTGGAAGGAGGCGACTGCCAAATCAGGGAGTTTTGTATTGATATATCCAAGGTCAAATAGAGAAACAACATTTTAACCTCATTGGTTAAGGGCAAAGCCTGGGCTTTTTTGCAGAATTCACTTAAGTATACCTTCATCGGACAACCTGCTTGACGCAGAGAAAAGAACTCAAAGAAGGAATGGAAGGAGGCTTCATCAGGTCAATTCTGCTCCAAGACATGTTCCAAACCCCCTATTGCATTCCACAAGAGAGGCTGGGTGCAGAGTACCACAAAAACCCAGTCCCCAGCCTCAGGAGACAACTGGGACAATAGATTACTCCTTGCAAAAGTGGACGGGAACCAGACGAATTGTTTTTTTAAACGAGGGTTTTAGTTCCAGGGAAGCTAAGGCCTGATGAATTTCTGAGTAAATCTCAGGAGAAAGTTGGGGAATCACAATCTTAGGATCGCAAAAAGTCTGAGACCACCAGGTACGAGAAGGAAGGGTGGGTACTTCCCAATTGGTAGTTGAAAGAATAACGCCGAGACGCACCAGTACAAAACCAAATGAGAAAACTGTGGTGAGCACCATCGTGGCAGTGACAAATGGCCAGCGCACCCAATTTGCTAATAAAGAAAGTCCCACACGGATAATTCTTATGCACATATAATAAAAGGGTTGATTGACTAATGTCAAGAGAGTATCTGTAACTCTCTCGTTCCCAGCAAGGTGATGTGGGATTCAAACCCACATTGCTAGGGAACTAGCCATTAGAAGAATGGGAAGACAAGCACCTCGAGCAGTGCCAGTGCAAAAGGTACCCCAGGCAAGTTTATAAATAGCAACATAAAATACCAGGTAAGTAAGAAACAACACCACTTGAGTGGACCCCAGAGGGGCGTCCATAATCAAGTGTGGCTTGATGTCAGGGGCTTTGGGTGCCTCGATCTGGAGGGGACCTGGGTGGCCCACAGGTGCCCCTGGGATTTTGGTAAATTGAGAAATAAGGTAGTGGCCCACATGGTTGGAGACCTCCCTGAAGAGGTTCACCACCAGATTTGCCCAAGGAACCATTTTAAAAACGTAGAATAATGGGTGTTTTTATTAAGAAAGTTAATCAACAAGGAGTGTTGATCACAAAAACCTATTTAAAATGAATTGGGGAAATTTGAGTTCTGCAGAAATGCGCCCAAGCCTTGACATTCCAATAAACAGACGCTTCCATCCGTTTTGGTAAAATACACTGAAAGTGCCTTCACTCGAGTAATCAATTGAAACCTTATTTTACCAGAAGTCAAAATCTCATAGCTGGAGCAGGACTCGAACCCTTGCTCTCCATCCAAGCTAATCGAACCATCTTTATTCAAAATGTAAATTGTTCATTTTAGGGCCTGAGCTGAAATAAGAGGCTGGGCGTTTTGCACACCATTAGTATCAACCTGGGCTTGCTTGGCTTGCACTCAGCGTTGATCTAAGGTGTGCTTCAAGTCAGGAAGAGCCTGAAACTTCATCTTCTGGGCCTCCTGTCGCCCAGCCTTGTCCCTAGCATCAGTGCCTACTATCATGTCATCCAACCATGACAAAGAGCCTGTTTCAACTGCTGTATGGTCAACATCCAGCTCTGCCTGCCTTGCTTTATTCGTGTGTAGAGGACACAGGTGTCGTGGATCCCCAGCGCTACTTAAAGACTCTTATGGATAAAGTTCCTTTGAGCCTACAAATAATGAGAACATATTGTCCAGTCAAAGGGGGGGGGGGTAATGTCAGGAAGTTGATTTGAAAGGATGATATGATAACCATATGGCAGATTGGAGGGGGAATTGGGACAAGTCTCAAGATTGACAAAAAAAAGGTTTATGAATAATAGTCAATTGAAATTTCAACCAATCAGTGAGAATGGGGGAATAATACCAAGATTCAATATAAGTGAGAGTTTCAAATAAAGGAGGAAAACAAATAGAAGACACCAAGGTGAGGATTCATCTGGCTTGGGGAACTGAGATATAAAAAGCTACATGGAGGATTGGAAGGATGACTTTGTTTGGAAATTAGGTTGTTGGAGGGAGGTCTTCATATTAAGTAAATTAATAAAGGTCAAAATAAGGGGTGATAGCTCAGTGTAAAAGTTTATTAGTTTATTAAGAATTGGCGATCTTCATATCATCTGATTTAGTTGCACAGTGGCTAATTCCCTGTGCAAACTGAATCAGCGGAATCAAGACTCTACGCCAAAAATTAACAAGCGCCTTCCCAGTTGGGATGGGAAGACCATTGCCAACGGGAGCCTGGGAGGGGTGCAACACAGCCATGTGCTGGACGTGCATCCTTATGCCAGGTAGACTGATTCTGGCAGCCCAGTCCTGATTTGCTCTTGCCATCTGTGTTTTTTGAGGGGCTTGGAGTTTATCTGGGCTAATTTTCCCAGAGCTCGAGGTAACTCACCCCAGGAAGCCCTCTTTGGGGAGGGGTCCTCCTTTAGTGATAGGTGATGTAATGGACAAGTTTGTCTCATTTGTTACATTCTGACTCAGATTCAAATTTTCTGAATCTGAGTTGGAGCACTTTTAAAATGTTTTTCAATTCTTTTTCAAAATTACTTTTGGAGTGGTCATTTCAGGTGCTGGGTTGTGCCTCACCCAAGTTTTATATTAGGCTTGTGTGAGCCTAATCAATAACTTGAGTGAGGCCCCTGAAGCGCTGCCTTTATAAGGCGCACCTGGTAATTTTGAAGTTCATTTCGGAATTCTTACCCTAGCATGTCCCTTTCATGGGGAGCATTGTCAGTTGCTCCCCAGATGAGCTCTAGTTGGCGGGTTATTTTATTATCCAGAATAGAATAAAGGTTGTTTTGGGGTTCACATATCTCACTTACCTGTTGGTCTTTTCCCTCGTCAAGGAGATTTTTGAGTCAGTTAATTTTGGAGAAATTCCCTCAGAGGATTTGGCATAACCAACCAATAGTAGGTGTAAATTTGGTGCTGTCAGTGCCCCCAAACCTCTCCCTACTCGGTTAGGTTTCTTTGGTGGACTTTCAGTGCACTGAAGAATTGTTCAAACATATGGCGGTCAGAACTGGGGTTTTTCATCCTTTAAACCTTTGGGTATGGCCACTATCACTCCTTACCACCTGAACATGGCCCAGAATCTCCTACCTCATGCATACATTGCATCAGCACTAGACTAACTCTTATGGGCTTGTGTTGAAAATGGTCACTCAATTTGCCCCTGTATCTTGATTTATACCAGTAAAAAATGTCATTATAGGAGATTCCCAAAAATACAGACAAAGTAACTTACAAGGCCATAGCAACAGCGATTGAGTGGGGGTTCTAGCTTCCCCCGTCCTTCCTACTCTCTGGAACAGCAACAAGTTGCTGCATACACCCAGTTTCCACCCAAATTGACAGAACATATGTAATCCAGACAATTGGGAATAGCTTAACCCGCGTTTGATCAACAATTTTCATGCTCAAAACTCATCCAATCACAGTCACACATTCCCATAACAATCTAATTAAACTAAAATTATTGGGCCCTATTGAATGAGGCTGCTAAATTGGACGACATTGGTTTTCCCTTGATTGATCTGATTGATTTGACCCAATTTTAACTTTTTTATGAAGCTTTACTTCCCACTCTGAGATATTAGACCAAAAGTCCAACGCCATTCACAAATGGAGTGACCATCAGCTCCTCATGATAATGGTAGCATTACTAGAAAGTTTTTACTCAACGAAGTGATGGTAAAATCATTCAATGAGTTTTCACCAGATATAAACCCCTCATCTTCCACAGAACTTCTTTGCAGCTGAAAAATGAAAGTTTAGTCTCCATGCCAGTGTAGCTAATGCCACCATCAGTCATGTCACTGACGTGGCAATGTCACTTCCAAATCAAAGTTAATCTTCACCAACAATCTTATTTTCACCTAGATCATCAACGCCTGCATTCAGGCAGAGTACTTTTCACCAAATACACAGATACCATCACCCAAGGGTAAGTCATGGATCCAAATCCAATATCCATTAATTTTGACCCTCAAGCCATGGACGCCCCTACGCCCTTGCTGTCAGCCTTGGCCTGATATTTTAATAATGTCAAGGTTTCTGAGGCTTCGTGGCTAACCTCCTCCCCAATACACTATGTTAGAATAGGAGGTTTGCTAACTCCAACTAGTTTGATGAGTTATGATCTTTTCCATTATGCTTGCCAAGCCCATCCTTGAGTGAATCATATCTGCCCATGTACTCTCAATTAATTTTAAAACTTTAAAATTGAAAAGAATAAAACATTGGGCTTATTTATAATATGATAAAGAATTACATATTAATAAAGAGATACAAAACTTTTCTCATGATTAAAGATAACAAATTTGTATCTTCACATAATGAGGTATTAATCTAATATGAAAATCTCATATTAAAGCTCCCTTTAAACTTTGTCTAGTGTACAAGTATTTTTATCATAAGTTAAATAGTTATTAAGAAATATAAGTGAATATATAAAAGACCTAATATTTATAGATCATTAATATATACAATACATAACTTATAAGAGAACTTTTATATCTCTTAAGTTGGGATAATCTAGTATAAAAATTTTATATCAATGGTAGAGATAGACTATTATGATTTCTTTAGGGGATGATTAAGTTAAGATAGGCTCACCTCAGTAGTCTTAATTGCTGATATTATAGTATTATAAGCCACCTACATTAATAATTCAAAGACCTCTTATAAAACGGTATCTGATACTCAAACTTCAGATGGAAGAAGCTTAAAGATACCACTTTTCATAGAGCTATCATTATTCAAGGGTGAGCTTAATCTAAGAAAGTTAACAGATAGGTAAATTTTGTGCTAGAAAATCAAGACACTTATGAATTTAATATAGTTTTTATTAAAAAAGTTTTAGCTAATTATAGAGTTAGGGCTGTTAATTGTTGCCTTTGATTATCTCAGTTCATCTATCTCTTAATGCTAGATAGCAGATCAACTCTCTAAAAAGGATAGTCAAATATAACTACTAGCTTAGCATATTCCCAAAACAAAAGGTATCTCAATGGCATTGGCATTAAGCTAAAAATTTAATTCATCTAAGGTTTGAATTTAAATATGAATAATATTAATCATAATATAACTATTTCTATGGTGATCATAGTACCTAATAGGAAGCAGATAAGTTTAAGCATCAATATTAGTTAAGAATGAAATTATTGTATTAGATTAAATTTAGTTCTTATAATAATATCACAGACTGCTGAAATTCAAGTTAAGGTAAATTTTATACATGAAAAGGCCTGGTTTTTGGAGACATTACCTAAGACTAACATCAAATATAAACTCAGTCTGAATCAGGTAAGTCTCTAAATATCAAGTGGCTGGGCAAAATGGAAAAGTTACTATTGATAATGAAGTTATTATGAAGTATGCCATTATTTTAAAAACATTCACATAAAATGACTATAAGATCAGAGCTAACAATGGCCTTTTTATAAATTATGTCTGGTTCACAAATTTTTATAACTTAAACTGATGATTTTAGACATTAAACGCTTTTTTATATTCTTTTTTGGCTTAGAGAGATACTAGTTTGGTGTCTTAATTGTCAGAGAAATTATAGTTTATGTTTATTTTACTTCCAATAGCATATGTTTTATCAAATGATTGTTTTTTGACATGGATGTCTATTATTTACCTAAATTTTACCAGTTATATAGTATTATTTAAATTTCTGAAAGTTTATACTTGGACAACGTATTTCCATTTTACTTATGTGATTGCACATTTTTTATACTATAAAGGCCTGCTTCAAATTGTGCTTCACCTAAAGTATTGTTATAGATGTATATGAATATGTAATTGATATGCTAATTTTTCAAATTTTTATTAGCTTTTATACATAACTTTTGCTCTCAAATAAATTATTGCAACTATGATCACAAGGTCTTGTAGTGTTTATCCAAAAATAATCTTCATTACTGTTGTTTTGTAAATACCTAATAAATGTAGCAGAAGTTATAAGTTGGGTTCAGGTGCTGCTCACTAAAAAGATATAGCTATAAAATATTTAAAAACTTATACCAAAATATTTAATATAGTATATACCAATTAAGTAATTTATTTCTACTATTTTATATTTTTTTAGATCATCCATTAGTGTAATTTTCATTAAGGACACAATTTTAAATCTTAATAATTAAAATTAAAGTTTCATGAAGTTATTTATCTATAGCTAGACTATATTGCTCTAAAATAATGTATTTTCTTACCAATTATGGTAAAAAAAGATATGAAAACTAAACTAAGTTTCTAATTTACAGAGTATTTATTGAAGTTCTTATATTACTAATTATCTTTATTCTATTTTGCTTATCAAGTATATCTGATTTTTTTGATATCTTCTGTGTACTTTGATAGCTCTAAAATTTAAAATGTTGTCAATAATATAAAATTAAAATGGCAATAGTAATATTTCTTTGTTTTGTTATAGTGACGCTTTTTTCTTAAGCTGCTCTAATCTATACTAGTGGTCAACTCAATATTTATTTAAGTCACTTTGACTTTTTATAATTAGCTCAAACTAGCTGATTTTCATCATAGAAAAAATAGTTACTCTTGTTTTTTTCTTAAGCTGCATTGTTAGTGCATTCTTACTTATGTGAAATTTTTTTATGATACACATCTATATGCCCAGTGAAATATAGTTTTTATGCAGAATCTCCAAATCATGAAGATACTTTTTAATCAAACTTAAATTCTGATTATTTTACTATAAGTACTGTTGTGATTTTAAGCAGATGAATCCTTCCAATAGTATCCAAATTAGGGGTTTTGGTTAGTCAGGCGTGGTTGTTGGCTAATCATCTAGTTTAATACTACTTAATGTTATATGTTTAATTGAGTTTAGGTTTGATGGAAGCTGCGTTCACCACCAAAAATACCATCCAAAGATCATTGTGGGAGTTTCCAGCGGAAAGCTGATGAATCTGTTATGACTTGGCCAAAATGATTCCATTGGCTAATTCAGAGCACCAGTGACTCATGCCGAGGATGCTTGGATTTCTATTTATTTATGAGTTCATATATAATTGACCAGCAACTAATGCTGAGAATGGATTGACCTAATATTAATTTGGTAATCAGTGAGCAGATCTGGAGGGAATCGCTATTAATATGAATAAATAGAGTTTCAGATCTGATTAAGCGTTGTGGCATCAAGAGGCTGATGGGTTTTCTGGTAGTTGATTGGCCAAAGAGTACTTGGATGCAGTAGCCCTGAAAGTAGTATAAATAGTCTCTAATTCCCTCCTAATAAACATCTCTCTTTCGCCCATCTTTTCCTAATTGTTTGAAGTAGCAATAGGCCACTAGAGAAGGAAAGGCGGGACAGGGGATCCCCAATATGCGTGAGTGATCACGCCTGGAGTGGCTGGCACTGCCAGCTCCCATACCTCCTCCTTATGAGGAACCAGTGGGAACTTGGCCAGCTGGCTACCAGTGGTGAGCTGCATAGCCACCAACCCTAGCGGGGTGCAGCGTGGGAGGTGCCATAGCCGCCCAAGAAGAGGGATGGACTCGCTGGGGCATGCCCATATGGGTTGGTGAAGGGTCATGAGGGTGGGGCAGCGCAGGAGTGCCTGAGCCAACCAGGAAGGGGCAGGACTTGCCGGGGCACACGCCAAGGACGCCTGGGGCTAAAGGCGAAGCCATTGGTTAGTTGGTAGGTTGGACGCAGGACTTATAGGGGTTGGTACGCCAATGAAGGCAAAATAGCAAATGGTCACCAGTCTTCATACTGGTTGGCCTGACACACTAGCGGAGCACAAGGTCAATTATATGACATTGGTGCTCACTACAGGGGGCTTCGCTAGTAGGCTGCTTGAGTAGTTGGAGGTTTTGGTTATGGAGTGGC
Source organism: Massospora cicadina (assembly GCA_022478985.1). Classification (NCBI taxonomy): domain Eukaryota; kingdom Fungi; phylum Entomophthoromycota; class Entomophthoromycetes; order Entomophthorales; family Entomophthoraceae; genus Massospora; species Massospora cicadina. The sequence goes on along the minus strand of JAKSZP010001476.1, from coordinate 32,648 downwards.
AAAAGCCACTTGTTAAGACCAGCGCTACTTTGAGAGGGCGCTGGGAGGTCTTGACCCACCATTGGGGTGGGTCACAAAGAAGGATATCATCTGGTTAAGGGAGGGCAAAGTCAGGATTTTAACCGGATGAATCCTTCCAATAGTATCCAAATTAGGGGTTTTTGGTTAGTCAGGCGTAATTTCCAGCTAATCGCCTAGTTCAATACTATTTAATGTTATATGTTTAATCGATTTTAGGTTTGGCAGAAGCTGTGTTTGCCACCAAAAATACCATCTGAAGATTGTTGTGGGAGTTTTCAGCAGAAAGCTGATGAATCTGTTACGACTTGGCCAAAATGATTCCATTGGCTAATTCAGAGCACCAGTGACTCATGCCGAGGATGCTTATATTTCTATTTATTTATGAGTTCATATATAATTGACCAGCAACTAATGCTGAGAATGGATTGACCTAATATTAATTTGGTAATCAGTGAGCAGATCTGGAGGGAATCGCTATGAATATGAATAAATAGAGTTTCAGATCTGATTGAGCGTTGTGGCATCAAGAGGCTGATGGGTTTTCTGGTAGTTGATTGGCCAAAGAGTACTTGGATACAGTAGCCCTGAAAGTAGTATAAATAGTCTCTAATTCCCTCCTAATAAACATCTCTATTTCGCCCATCTTTTCCTAATTGTTTGAAGTAGCAAGAGCCACTAGAGTAGGAAAGGTGGGACAGGATTTCCCAATATGCGTGGGTGATCACGCCTAGAGTGGCTGGCACTGCCAGCTCCCATACCTCCTCCTTATGAGGAACCAGTGGGAACCTGGCCAGCTGGCTACCAGTGGTGAGCTGCATAGCCACCAACCCTAATGGGGTGCAGCGCGGGAGGTGCCATAGCCACCCAAGAAGGGGGATGGTCTCGCCGTGGCATGCCCAGATGGGATTGGTGAAGGGTCACGAGGGTGGGGCAGTGCGGGAGTGCCTGAGCTGCCCAGGAAGGGGGCAGGACTTGCCGTGTAACGCTAAGGACGTCTGGGGCTAAAGGCGAAGCCATTGGTGGTTAGTTGGTAGGTTTAACGCTGGACTTATAGGGGTTGATATGCCAATGAAGGCGAGATAGAAAAGGGCACCAGTCTTCATACTGGTTGGCCTGGCACACTAGCGGAGCACAAGGTCAATTTTGTGACAAGTACAAATGCATTTTTAAAAGTGATAAAAACTTTATCATTTGAAAATCTTCAGGATAGTAGAGTTAATTTATATTTATTGTTTCAAATCTTATGTTATAATTTAGAAGTGAGCATAATACGTTCAAAATATATCTATACACTTTTGAATTTATTGCGGGGAAGGACGACCATGGGACGGACACTTCTGAATATGACTCAGAAGAGACAAAACTTAGTACCAGGGGAGGCACCCCAGAGAAGCGATGCTATCTCTTGTTGCCAGCGGGAACGCCACTTATGGGGAGGGGGAGGAAACGTGTGAAAGGGACATAGCCACAATTGAGCATGTGTGGAGGAAGGGGTCTGATTTGATGAATCAGACTGGGAACCAGGAAGAGACCAGCTGTCGGCGACCTGGTGGGAGGTATCCAAACATCCATGCTTGAAAGTGGTCCACCAAATGGGACCAGAATCTGTGGACTGCTTCTGGGAGGGTGGGGGTGGAGCCTGCGATGGCATCTAAGACAATCGTGTGGATGGTCCACATGGCGATTGCAAACACCAAAGCACGAAGGGAGGACAGAAGGGGGAGGCCATTGATAGAGCGAACATATCTCTTGACAGACTGAAGGGATGCTTTTGATCCTGGCCCAGAAGACGTTGAACTTCGCGCCATATCACTTTAGAGGTAGGGCACTTCTCCAGGCGGTGAAACAGCGTTCCATACTGGCCACACATGACACAGGATGAGTGTAAAGCGTTAGAGCGCTCAGCTGTATGATACACCCGCCTCAGGCAGCGCTACACATGGGAGCAGACTTGAGGTTGCAACAGAGGATGGTGTGCATATTTCCAAATAGTCTTCTGAGTCTCAATGGAGTAAGGGATGTCCATCATGTCCAGGTAGTCCACCCTGGATAGGACATGGGGTCGAATGGGGATCACGTCATTGTGGATGGGTAGCCCCTGTACCTCTTGTGTGAACTGAGGAGAGGGGCGGCCTCTTTGGGTTGTATGTCCGCTGATACGAATTCTCCACTCAGCGCTCCGCATGAAGAGGAGGATTCGTTTGTAGTGTGTTTTAGTCCCGTGAGGACCTGTGGCCAATGTATGTGAAGCGAGGTATTTCATTAGGGAGTGGGGGTTCGATGGATTGTTGAGGCCCAAGGCGCGGGAGAAGTTGGAGCGGGCTGCGCGGGACCAGTGTTGGGAGGGGAGTGTAGGGGTGGTGATGGCCACAATCCAGGTACCCAGGATCTTGGCGGCATGGGCTTTGAAGTCAAGCAGACCCATGCCACCATGATGTTGAGGGCCAAACATGACCTCTAGCCGCACTGGTGGAAGGCGACCTGACCAAAGCCATCCTTGCAGCAAGGCGTACAAGGATTTGTAGAAGCTTGGGGAGAAGGGGATGGCATGGGCTCCAAACCAGACTTTGGAGAGGAGCATGGAGTTGGCTAAAACAATCCTGCCAGTAAGAGAAGTAGGGTGAGCTCTGAGAGAGGCGATTCACTTTGTCACGTTATCCAGAATATGGCACTCCATTACTGCTGACGCGAATCCGCCTGCCTCCATCCACACGCCCAGATGGCGTACTGGTCCTATGGTAGGACATGGCACGAAGGGGAGCACCAGTGGGGCGGTGTGTTTTGAATTAGCAGGGCGAGGATGTGGGCGAGCAGATGGGCTGGGTTGGGAACTAATTGCTGGGGTCCAGCAGTTCTGAAACTGACCAAGGAGGATGATTTCAGTTTTGGAAGCGTTCAGTGCCACGTTGCTTACCCGGGAATACTCCTGGATGAGAGCTTCAAGCGCGCGTGCATCTTGATTATTAGACACCCCCACCACACAATCATCTGTAAACGCCATTATCTTGAATGGGGCTTGGCCTGGCACGTGGACCCCAGTGAGTTGGGCATTCACATTTCGCAGTAGTGGGTCAAGGCTGAAGTTGTATAAGAGTGGGATGAGGGGGTCCCCTTGTCGCAAGCCCCTTTGAGGGTGGACTACTTCCGTTAGGAAGCCAGGGCCACGTACTGCCATTGTTGCAGATTCTGTGAGCAGCATTACCCAGTTGATGAAGCGAGGGGGTAGGCGGAATTGATGGAGGCAGGCCTTGAGGTATTCCCAGTTTACTCTATCATAGGCCTTTTGTTGGTCCAAGAATACAAGTGCCCCAGAGGCTGTGGAATGACATACATTAGCCACAGAGTGCATGTTATCCCAAATCAACCTTCTGGGGACGAAACTGAATTGTTCTGGGGAGATGGTGGCAGATGCTACAGTCCCTAAACGGTTAGCCATGATTTTTTTTAAAATTTTGGTGTCTGTGTTTGTTAGAGAAATGGGGCGCCAGTTGGCTAAGTCTAGCTTATCCCCTTTCTTGAAGAGTGTGACAGTGAAGGCCTCATGTCCTCCTGGTAGGAGGCGCGTTTCCATCGGGCTTTGGTTAAGTAAGGCGAGCAGCAATGGGGATATATATTTGAAATATTTTTTGTAGAACTCATATGGAATGCCATCAGGGCCTGGCATTTTTGGTTTGGTGCACCGCAAATGGCTGTCCATAATTTGTTCGGAGTAATCAAATTCATTATTTCTGATATTGGAAAATGGAGTGGATGTGGGCTCAATTGAGAAATTCCGCTACTTCAGCTGGCTGAATTGGGTCAGAGCAGTACAACTCAGAGTAATACTGTTGCATTTTGATTGCCACTTTGGCCAGTGTATCCGCAATGGAATTATCCTATCTTCACACCTGAGTGCAGGCCACACTCTGGCGTGGTGTGAAAATTTTTTAAAGAAATGTGCGATGCACTTGGCACCTTTTGTGATGCGTGTGGCCCTGTACTGAACACAAACCTGATGTTTGTGTTGTCTTTTGAGTGAGTTGAGGTGGGCAGCTGCCTTCTCCCACTTCCGTCTCCATGCAGAGCTATATCCTGTAACTGGGATGTTGGACTCCAAGTGTGCCAATTCTGCCAGAGCGCGCGAGATAACCACTGATGTGGCTCGTGAGCATCTGGAGGAGAGATGGCGGGAGTGGCGGATGGTGTCATCTTTGAAAGTTGCCCATGTGGAAATGGGGTCCGCGCAAAATGGTGCAACAAACTTTTTTGCCATAGTTGCCTCTTCTACCCATGTGGAAAATCCTGGCGACCTAAGCTTGGGGGGCGGATTTTGTACCAATGTGGGGCCTTAGCAACCATGACAGGTAGGTGGTAGGTTAGTGAGACCAGTCGATGGTCAGAGAATTCCAATTTTGTTGTCATGAAGTGGGAGATGTGGGGTTGGAATTTTGCCGGCATTAGAATAATGTTGATGCGGGTCATGGACCTTATTTGGCCATTGTGGACGTGGGGCCATGTCATGTTTTTGAGCAGCGGGGCATGCCACAGCAGCGCATCCATTAACCCAAGGGTAACCTTTAGAATGCGTAGTTCTACGTGACCCTGGGGGGCGTGGGGTGAGGAAGGCCACCAGTCCATTGGTGTGTTTAGCCAACAGTTCATGTCACCGACTATGAAGGAGTCTGTGGGTAGCGGGAGGGATTTGACTGATGAGAAAAATTCCTGATGCTCGCGTGCACCATTTGGGGCATAGATGTTGATGATTGCGTGTGCTACATCGGCCCATGAGAAGGTGACAACAAGCACTCGGCCATTTAGGAATGTTTCTGAGGATAAAAATTTGAAAAAATTATTTTCTGAATTAGCACCCCACATTACATCGACCAAAAGGATAGGGATGGGAGGAGCATTGCTTTCCAAGCTTCCTCGGAACCTTGTGGACAGTGGGACTCCTGGATGGCTAGGATATCCACGGGTAAATTGTGTTGTAAAAAACTCAGTTTCCTAACCTAGGACGGGGAGGCCTTGAGTCCAGAAATATTCAATGTCCCTATGGTAAAGGTTTCCCCCATCGCACCTTAGGTGCCAGAGGGTGGGCACCTGGGCCCACCATCCTCTTCTAGATCCCCGCGGGCCTTCACTGCAGCATGGGTGTTAGCAGTAATGCTATCAGAGTTTTTGCTGATTTTTGTGGAGAGTTGCATTGGCTTTAGCCTTCACTTTTTGTTTTCCCGAAATCAGACGAATTTTTTGTGGTGCAGGTGAGTTTGGTGCACCGTTGAGCGGGTTGAAAAAAAAATTTCAGTTGGGATGGGTCCCAAGTCAGTTTCAACCAGAGCTTGGGTGCAATGATTGGGTGAGATCAAATCTCCCATCAGATCCTCAGATTAAGTGGCCCACTCAGCATGGGCTTCCCAATCTGTTTGGTTGATGAATTCCCAAGTTGCTTCCGCCGCGAAGGTCCCCATGTCCTCCTGGCATTGTGAGTGTGGGATAGCAGTGGTGGCTTTGGCTGCTTCCTTGGCCGTGGCCCTATGGGCCTGCTTGGCCTTCTTCCACTCTTGTGGGGAGATAGGCTTTACCAGAAGGTAGCAGCCTTGTGCTCCCCACGGGAAGGCCTCCTTGGTGCTTGCAGTTGGTTCATAGTGTGCCTCTCTGCTGGCCATGGCCGCCGAGGGGTGCTCTTGGAATGTGACGCCCTCCATGATGGGGCATGCATGTGCCTTATGGCTGAATGCATCACAGTGGGTGCAGATGGGGGGCGCGCTGTCCACGGTCACCTGGAATAGGTGGGTGGTATGCCCTGCAATATCAATAAAAGTGGAGTGCGGGATCTGGGTTAGGTCCTTTGTGATCTCCTCAGTTGGGGTCAGTACTGCGATAGCTTTGCCGGTACACAGGTGTGGCATCAGCATGAAGCGTTGCATTTCAAAAGATTGTATTTCACTGTATATGGTGAGACTATCTTTCAGGTGTTGTTCCAAATTGTCCCGTTCTACTGTAGTAGGCAAAAAGTCAAACGTGAGGAAAATTTGGTTTGATTTTGTCCATCTGGTGCGTTTAGTTTTGATGACCCGTTGCCCTTTGGGGAGGTTGACCACTATGCGCACTGCTGCAGCCTTGTCTGCTGACATTTTACTTTTGAAACCTAGGTCCAGCCAACCGCGTGACACAGAGTGAGGTGCAACGTACACCACAGTTGGGAAAATTGTGTGTACATCTTCACAAAATTTTTCCCATAAGGCCATTTTTTGGATGTCCAGAAACATGCGGACTCCAAATTCCACCAACGAAAGTGGCTGGGAGTGTGGCGTGTTGATGTACTGGTTGCATCGTGCTTGCCATGCGAGTATCTCTGGGGAAATAGTGACCTCCAGTTTCTTAGTATTTTTATCAATTCCGCCGGATTCTCTGGGGCGTTTTCAAACGATGGAGGCCGCGGGCCTTCCACCTGCTCCTCTTACCTTGCCTGCTCAACTGCTCCCTGACATGGGCGCAGACTAATCTCCTCTGTGAGATTATCAAACTAGATTAAGTCTTTAATTGAATAGGTTGCAATAGTGATTGCAACAAGAAATAAAAGTTTTAATATATCTATACACTTTTATAAAAATAAATTCTAAGTTGGCCATCCTATACAACTTTAGCAGAACATCTTATGTGAAGAATTTAATAATACAAAAAGATGATACAGAAAGCAGAGTAATTTTTATAAAATATAAGCTGGTATAGCTAATTATATTCTAGTTGAAATCTTTAGGGATATTAATTTTCATTATAATAATTGATTATATCAACTTGCTTTCTTTCCACTAAGTATCACTTTTCAAGTATTTTTTATTTAACAAAGGCAAGCCGATCAGGGGACAAACAATAATGAGCTCAGAGGAGCAAATCTTATACTAAACTAAAATTGAATGAACAGAAAAAGATGAATGTATCACTTAAACTGAATCAAAAAAATAAAAAAATAAAATTATCCAACCAAGGGGGTGGAAGGCGAGTTGGTAAGGGCGTATGGCTACCAACCTGAAGGTTGCGGGTTCAATTCCCGCCTTTTGCACATCAATTGGGGTGCCATCCAAAGGAAGCTATTGGCGGTTAGTAGGTCTAATAACACGAAAACCTTACCCATGATGTAACCAGAAAAATTTGAGTCCCAATCCGGAGGTGGAAAACTTTCTTTGATGGAGTTGACCCTGTTCAGGTTTCATGTTGTTTCTTTCTTTTGGTAATGCCTGTCCCCTGGTTGTCTTGCCTTAGTTAAATAAAAATTATCCAACCAGGTTGGAGGCATTAAACTGCAATTCATCCATGGTGGGGGTGAGTGGGGATTGGGATGTTCATCTTCCTCCTCTGTGTCAGACAGTGTATGGCAAAGCGCTAAGAGCATGGGCTTGGGTGCATTCTCAAAAGGGGGTCAAGGTAGCAGAGTGGGGCTTGCAGCTCAAATTTTGCTATAAGAATGGTGGTATATCCAGAAAGGGCTTTCTCAGCCTTGAGGTGAACTTAAGGTAGCATGGTAAAAGTGGCAATGTTGTTGCTGGTAATGAGGGTCTTGGGGCCAAATTTTGTGACCATTGCAACTTTTTGTACTGCCTTGTGGGCAACTTGGTGGAATTGGAGAAACTCTTTTTTATGAACTTGTTGCATGGGGGGAAGGATAGGGGCGGGTATCCCCTTGGCCAAGATTGCAACTGATTTCACTATGGCCTTTTAGAGGGGTGATAATCAGGGGAGGCAACAGCCTCTTTGGTCAATTGTGATCACTTTCAGAGTTCATCAGCATTTGAGCATAGAGCATAGTGCCAAGATGCAAATTGAGATGCATATTCTGCACTTAGGTACATTTTTAGGCCTGGGCCTCAACTGAGTTCGGGACAGAATTTCCCAAATCATCAATTTCTTCCAATTAATCCCAGGGATTTTTATTATAAAGATAAGTTGATTGACATTAGGGTGGGCTGGGTAGGGTGGTTGGGTGGGTTTTTTTTAATTTACTGGGGTCCATGCTAGCTCCTGATTAGTTGGAGTGAAGGTGGGGTGTCATAAAATTGACATTGGGCTCCACTAGGGTGCCAGGCCAACCAGTAAAAAGACTGGTTGACCTCTTGCCGTTTTGCCTTCATAGGCGTACCAACATCGTTGGAGTCCACATCTAATCAACCAACGCATCAGACCAACGACTTTACCTTAGCCCCAGGGCCCATGGTGTGCCCAGCGAGTCCTGCCCCCATCCTTGGTGGCCAAGGCACTCCTGCGCTGCCCCACCATCATGACCCTTCGCCAACCCATCTGGGCATGCCCCAGTAAGTCCTGTCCCCATCCTGGGTGGCCAAGGCACTCCTGTGCTGCACCACGCAGGGTTGATGGCCAGTTGGCAACATCAATGGTGGCTGGTTGGCCAGGTTCCCAACTGTTACTCCTAGGGGTGGTATCAGAGCTGGCTGCACAGGCCACTCCAGGTGCATCACCTTGTGCCAGCTTCAGGTATCTCCAGTCCCATTCCCTTTAACCTAGCTGACAAACAACTAACAATTAAAAGTAAATAGGCGAAATAAAGTTTTTTATTTGGAGGGAATGAACAACTACTTATACTATAGGCTACTTCGCCTATAAAACCCCTCAAATATCCAAGCTGGTAATTCTAATAAATCTCGGTCATTACTGGTAATGATTCACTCCCAATCCACTTGCCTGTTCACCGAAAATAGATTAATTTGACCCATCCTCAACAGGAGTTGCTGGTCAATCATATAATACTTTATTAAATAAAAATAAAACTTCAAGCATTCTCAGCATGAGTTGCCGATGCTCCAAATTAGCAGTGGAACCATATTTGGATGCTTGGCAGCATATTCATTGGCTTCCACAAGATTTCCCACAATTGACCTAAAAAAATGTTCAATTGCTAAAACGCGGATTCTGCCAAACCTAAATTGAATTAATATTAATATAACATTAAATAGTATCAAAATAGGTGATTAGCCACAATTACAACTGACTAACCAACCCCTAATTCTGAGACTATTGGAAGGAATCCATCTGTTTAATTTCACAACATGGGGTTTGACGTGTAGGTTTCTTATTGGCTGAATCAGTGGCAGTTGCATCTACCATTTTAGGTGGAGGGGGAGGGAGGATTGTTCCCCATTTAAAAAAAAGTTTTGGACTAACAATGAGAGCATCATGGGAGAGTCAAGCTTGTAGCTTCAGCTCAGGCTATGGTGGAGCAGCGGCGCTTTGAGTGTTCCAGGTCAAAACAAATGAGGCAGATTGTGCGCCCTTTGTCTACTCTGGCCCAGAAAGGGTGGTCAGAGGCAGAGGGGACAAGGGTGAGAGGGGGAATTGAAAAGGCAATTTTGGTTGAAATACAGTATACAGTTGCAAAAGCGTGAGGGACCACAAGTCAGTTGGCTCCATTGGGAACCAAAAATTTGTAGAATGGGGTCAGCGCCATATAATGACAACCCAGCTATTAGTTCATTATATAAAGTTCCAGGGGGAGGTGGGTGAGGAGGCCTACAAATTAATCATAAGAGCGGTGTCATCAGGAAAGTGGGTGCAAGTGGTTGGTATGTGAGTTCCCTGGAAAACCAGGGGAATGTTGGCTGTGATTGCAGAATCAGCTTCATGGGTGAAGCCAAGGTCAAAGTACCCCTTGTAGGGGCGGAAGTTGATAAAGCCTGCAGGCTGCATAAGCTCTTGGGCTAACTCTATAATTTTTTGTTGTTGTGGGGAAACAAGTTGCCATATTCAACCTGGAGTCCAAATTGCACCTTTCTTTGAGAAACACAATGGGGCTATGAGGCACCACTTGGGAACTTTCAAGGTGGAGGGCGAGATCCTTGGGTGGTAACATATTGACCTTAGGCATTGTGGGGCTGGTCGACCTAGTTTGAAAGCATTTTCCCACTGGGTGGAAGATTCTAGGGGGTTTCACCGCTGCCTCATTTTGTAGCAGTGGGCGGTAGGGCCATGGACATTGGGGTTTGCTGTGTGTTAGTTTTTTGAAGTTATTTAGTTCTGCTATTTTTTAATTTGCTTGAAAGTGATAAAGAGAAAAAAAACCATTCCTTTTCAAGTAATTTTTTTAAAAATAAGAATACAGCTTCAAAATCCCACTACACAACTCAACATCAATGTCCTTGGCCCCTCCACCAGCTGCTCTAGTGTGGTTCAATGGAAAACCCTCCTAGAATTTTCCAAAAGAAAGGAAAATGCAATCATACTGAGTCATCCAGTCCTGCCAAATCCTTGGGACAATTAAAATCTCCCAAGGCTCAGCCTCAAACTTGAATGTTCCCAGGTGATTCCTTGAAGCCCCCTGGAGCTCCCCTATAGCAACATGTGATTTTGCCTTTGGGTCAAAATGGTGATTTTGATCCCATATAATTATAGAGATATAATCAAAATAGCGCAGTAAGTAAGGCAACCCGCTGAATTAATTGACTTCCACCTCCCAGGTGTATCTTGCTCAAGGCTTCATTTATGAAGCCAATGCTGAAACTGCAGCAACTATGCCCCTGGTAATCCAGGCACCCCTCTCCCAACCAATTGCATCTGGCTACCAGTGAGTTCAACTATGGTGGTTCATTTTTATGGTTTTACCAAACACCTTCCCCCTGATGTGCTCCACAAAGAACTTATGGTTGGTTTAGAAGCCTATTGCTTCCAACTAATCCTCCAGTTTGTGGTCCCAAGTGAGGCCACATGTCTGCAGGGCCTCAGGCATTTGTCACAATATGACCTAATATAAATAAGATATCCATCATTCTTTTTGTACTGTTTTCCTTCTGCCTCCAGCCATCCATTCTAGGCCACATAAAGAGCAGAAGGACTATCAGTTCATCCCTTTTGAGTTTAATCTCTCATCTCACAAGTGCTTCTCCCTTGCAGCTTCCTCTGTCTCTGAGCCCGCCTCTGCTGGCAACCACCCACCATCAACACTGTGACATTTTCTGTCTGGGTGCAATCATCCCCTCTCCCCCAAAGCCTACTGCTGAAGTGGTTCCTGCTCCAGACAATCATCCCTTTCCTTCCCAGAACTCAAAATACACAGTCAATCAAGAAGTTTCTTGAACTACAGTTTAACCCCAAGCTTCTACTGATTCACTAGCTAAACCTCAATATTATGCCAATGCCCTAACTTCAATTCACCAAGAATTCTTGGGGCTTATTGGCTGAGATTTCTATGTCAGGTGAATTTACTGAAACATCCATTTTATAGCTTGAATAATCTTTGCTGCGAAATATGAGCCCAATTCCCTCCTTATTTCTATGCCCCCATATGAAGCCGCTCCATTTAAAATTGACCACTAGCTCACTGTTGAGGCGGATGTCTCACCCAACCGTTTTCCCCTTTTTTAGCACTTTGTGGTGCCCAACCCAAAAGTGGAAGCCAACAAGCATCATTATTTGTGAATGAGCCAAACAAAGGGATTATCATAAATTAAAAAAAAAATCTAGTATGGTACCTCAGCTAACAGCCTAGGAAGCTATATCAGAAGTGAGGAAGCTTTGGGGAAATTTTGTCCAGCGCCTGCTTTGCTGGTAAACCATGGTGGACAACATTGGGTAGGAGCATCAGCGACATGGGTCATCAGGAGCAATAGCTGTGGGTTTTCTTCATTTATGAGGCTGTAAGTGTCCATTACATCAACATATTGAGCAAGTTGATGCTCAGCAAAAGTGATGAGAGAAGGCACACAAGTGATCAACTTGATGCACTGGCAGTTTTGGGGATAATTAAGGTCAAAATAAGAAGATTTTGCCGCGTCAATGCAAGTGCAGCTCACAAGCAAGCTCCTCAATTTCATATTTTGCATCTTCTTTGAAATCATGGGGAAAATTAGGATAGGAATACCCTCAAAGAGGTGTTCCATAGCCCCATGAAGATGCTGGCGGACTAGGGTGTTGGCAGGAGCAGCTGTGGGATTAAATGTCAGTTTATCTAAATTTTTATAATTTGGAAAATCATTTTAAGGGCGAAAACGGTGGGAATGCAAATTGGGAGGATTACCAAAGAACTCTTTAAAGCAAAATCTGGCTTCACATGGTATTGCCATTCATTTTCATCAATCCTTTTGTGAGCCTCAAATGGATTGGAATCAGCTAGTGCTGAGCCAGCCACAGGAATCAGAGCGGTGGCATGAGCTGATTGTCCACGTGCTATCAACCATGGCAGCTCAGCTGAAACTGGTCCAGCATAAGCTCAGGATTTAGTAATCCAGTCAAATTAATTTAAAAAAATTTAACATTTTGGTTTTGATTGACCGCTTCTTTGAGAGCACCAGATTTCCCTGAAGTCGGGGGCAGTAGGATTGAGCTTACTAGAAAAAGTGGGGTGTTGTGGCTGCTTACCTGATGCTAGATGGGTGAATGGTAGAAGTGGTGAAGGTGGAAACTGCAGGGCGCTTACGCTTCAAATGGTCAAGTCCAACTGTTTTCCCCTTTGCAAAGCTGTCGCCAATTCTGTAATGATGCTTTAAGGGTATCCCTCCTTCTGTTGTCCTATTGTCCTTAGCCCCTCTGGGCAAGTGCAACTTTCGAAAATTATATAAGACAGCCAACAATGCAATCCAGAATATTTCAGTGGTAGCACAAATTTTCAAATTATAGTTATTTTACAACAATCTACCACCTTCTCTTAGCTCCCTGATGCCCACATAAGCTGGATATTTTACAATCTATATTGGTGGCCTTATAAATGCAAGCTTAATCTAATTATATTTCTTAAGTGATATTAAATTGCATACCACCAAAGAACCTATGCCCTTGCTCTACAACTTGGCCTGTACCTTGCTCTGTGATGAGGAAGACGCCACTAAGTACAAGAAACCCAATCCACCCTCCCCTTAAGCCATGGTTGAATAAGTGCTCTCCGCTTTTCCACCTGGTTGGTTGTGTTTCATTTCAACTTTTTGTTTTGATCCACTAAATTTAGGCTTTTTCTTTATTAGCTAGGGGTTTTCTTTTAGAAACTTCTCTTCACTTTGAGTAATTTGTAATGTCCATCCCCTGGGCAGCTTACCCCAAATAACAATTTTTGTGATAACTTTTGCTTTAAGAAAAAAAGAGATCTAAATCTTATAATCTGTAAAAAGCTGATAATTAACATTTGCAAGAAAGAAGACAACTTTTTATAAAAATAGAATCATGATATCTATAAAAAGTCTACAGAAGACTGTAAATTCTACTCTCTTTCCGCTCAGTGTAATTTTTCAAGCAAAATTACATGAATTAATAAAAGCAAATCATAATTTCCCATGATAGTTTCGCTCCTATATCCTCAGATTCTCTTCCAGCTGCTCCAGTGTGGGGCAGTGGCAAAACTCCCCCGCCATTTTCCATCTGGCAGGAAAACGCGCTTGGACTGGTTCACCCAGTCATTCCAAACCTATGGGACGATTTGTTACTTCCAAGGATTTTGACGCCCACCTAGCTTGTACCCAAGCAGTACCTCACTGCCCCCGGTGCTCCCCCAGAGCAACGTGCGCTACAGCCTAAGGGTCAAATATGGGAAACTCTTCCCATACCACAACCAAGCCATTATCAAAATGGCACAGGTGGTGATGACACCCACTAGCTTCATTGATTTCTGCCCCTATAAGGGGTATTTTGACCTTGGCTTCACCTGTGAAGCCAACGCTGCCACTGCAGCAACTGTGCCCCTGGTATTCCAGGGCACCCCTTTCCCCACAACTCAGACCCAGCTCCCAGCGGACACCACTTTGGTAGTCCAGTTTGCTGGTTTGACCACCCACTTCCCCCCTGAAGTGCTCCACCAGGAGCTGATGGACAGTTTGGCAGCCTACGGCTCCAACCCCATCTTACAATTTGTGGTCCCAAATGGGGCCACACGACTCTCTGGGCCTTGGGCATATGCTATGATCAGCCCTGAATTTAGCAAAATTACCATTTCAATTCCCCCATGCACCGTTGTTCTTTCAGCGCCTGACCATTCGTTTTGGGCCCATGTTGAGGGTGGGCAGATGATCTGTTCATCATTTTTTAAGTTGGACCACTTAAAACGCAAGTGCCCCTCCTTAGCCACTTTTAATGGATCAGACAACTCGTCCGCTGACCTCCAATTTGCCACCCACTCCATACACGTTCCAGTATGGGGCACAATCCTACCTCCCCCTCCCCTAAAACTGGAAGCTGCAGCTGCACCTGCAGCCACCAATCAGCCTCCTCCTCACCCCAATGCCACAAATGATTCCTCCAATCAAGCATCAGATTGGATCCCAGTTCAATCCCATGCTTCCTCTAACAAATCAACTAAACTTCAACTGTACGCCGATTCCCCAACACAATTCAACCAAAACCCATGGGAGTTATTGGCTGAAATTGACGATTCAGGTAAGCTAATTGAAGAACCATCTCTGCAAATTGAGCAGTTTGTTAATGCATAATGGGCCGCTAAATACCTCCCTTGACTATATACCCCACAACCAAATGCCAAATCATTTTGCAGTGATCACCAGCTTGCAGTCAAAGCAGCTGAAACACCAGACTGTCGTCCCCTTTGTAAAGCTGTTGCCAAATCAGTGGCGATGCTCACAGGAGGAATATCACCTCCTGTTATCCCTGAAAATCTTACTCAAAAGAGTAAAATCACAGTAAAACAGTTATACAAAAATGTTAAAGATGCTATCCAGAACGTGGCAACTATAGCAAGGAACCCAAAAGCTAAAATTACCTAAATCAACATCGCCATGTTTGTTAAACTCCCAGACGCTCGCATTAAAGCTAAGAAAGCTTTAACTGAATACATTAGTGCCATTTTCCTAGCTGTCAATTTCCATGAAATACCAATTATTAACAAATATTAAACCACATGCTGCAGATGCCCCAACACCATTACTGTCTGCCTTGACACGTACTCTACTATGGGAGGAAGAAGCTGCTGCTGAAGATGAAACCCCTGATCCCCCCTCCTCTTCCGCCATGGAGGGATAAGCGGTTTTCGCTGCCCACCTGGTTAGATAATTTTTCGAATGTTTCACTCAATCCGCTCATTTGGGCGTTTTGACTGAACCAATTAGTTACATTAATTTTTAGTTTTAATTTTGGTAATGTCCATCCCATGGTTGGCTTACCTTAAATAAATAAAAAAAAGAATCAAATTGAAAACTATTTAAGAATATGGTTTTGATATTAAGGATGACAAAATTCCCTAGTCAATCTCCTTCTGACTGCTGATTTAGTCACTTCATTCATTTGGGCTAATTCATTTAGCTGCAAGCTCTGTCTCATAGTGATTATTCTTAAACTTGGATGTTCATGGCATTTGTACTAGTCCCTGCGTCTGTGTTTTGGGCCATTGTCTCTTCTGCTGATATTAGTTGATTAAAATATTTGTAATACTCTGCTTGACATCAGGGTTGAGCCCTGCGCTCCTATAATGCACCTCACACGATGGTTTTGAGCAACTTGCAAAATTGGATGGTTTCTCAATTTGGTAATTTTTGTTTTTTGATCCTCAAGAGCTCTCTTCATCATAATTCATTCTGCTCATCATAGCATCATTGGTATAATGCAAATTATTTTGCCTCAAAGGTATATAAGGGGATCAATCTTCATATTGATTTTCAGCGATAATGTCATCTTCATAAATAAAATCTTCTGACTCATGAGGGCAAAATTATTCGCATGAGATCATCCAGATTTGACTGAAAATTCCTTTGCTTACCCACGTATATAAAAGGCCTTGATCACCCCCATTTGTGGCGAGTTGGTCATCTGTACCATCACTGGTATGAGGATGAATTTTTATCATTACACTGGTTGAGGAATGATCTTCTGTATTGTTCACAGTCTCATCCATGACAGTTACCAAGTGTTCTGATGACATAGGTAAGGTTGCTTTGCCAATGCTGGATGAGAGCCAATTAATGGAACTTGCAATCAAATTGATTCAGTGGATTCTATGAATTTTTTGCCAGTGCCAATGAATCATGTATCTTCCTCTTAGCTTGAGCCCAAAGCTCAAATGTCCTTACTTGTGAATGTTGAATCTAATGAGGGAATTAATCCCATTAATTATTGTAAAGGTGGCTGAGGCGCCTTTAATTTACCTCAGAGAATTTTGAAGTCCAACGGAATTCTACTCCAAGCTGGACAAAAGTGTACCATTAAACTGGACCATCATGTCCTCATTATAACATATATCACTTTATAGACCCTGAAGGTTTCTATGGTAAACTTATTCCGCCAACCCACTAATCCAAAGTAGAATCCCGTTGTGTCTCTGGTGCTATCTATCCTCACTTGGGAGAAATCAAGGCTTCTTTGGGGAATACCTACCCTTACCTGTCGCACATCCAGAAGCATCAAATAATTGCTTATGCTTATATGTTGCCTGCCTAGCGGCCTCAACATTTTGATTACCATCCAAACCCCACTAATTTTCGTTCTAGCATGTTTTGTAAAGTGGAGAAAATGTTGTGATTTGGTCAGACCAACCATTCCAATATTTTATTTTATTTTCTAGATCTATATTTGGGATTTAGGTTTTGATTACTTGGTCCTTAACGCTGATATCAATTTGTTGAATCAATTAATGATAGAATGCCTTGACACTGATGTCAATCCACCAAATTAAGCTATGAAAGATCCTCTTGCCTCCGCGCCCACGTTTTTAGATGTAGCTAGCAATAGATATGATTAGTTTACTATCATTTCGCTCTTTCCCAAATTGAGAATATCTCCTGAGATTTGATACTTTCCCACCCCACTGGAAATATCCCTCAAATAACTTATTATTGATTTATGAAGCTTATGGCATTATAAATTGAATCCTTCTTTATTTTATTTTCTCTCTTGTCCCTTAGCTATCATAAAAATAATTAAGGGTTTTTTCCTCTAATAATTCTGAGACAATGGTTTCTACCACTTTGCAGAATAATCATGCACTGCTTAATAATATACAGTGTATGTATTATGATAGGAGTGGTAAATTGAAGAAGGTATATCTTTGACCTAGCTTGTATATGCTTAAAAAACTTTTAACAATACAATCTTTATTATTCTTTGTAGGGCTACTATATTCAAAAAAATCTTTTTTATAAATAAGTACTGATCTGTGCACTTGTAAATTGACACCTAAGCACCTATTGCAACACTAAAGCTCCTAAAACCATCCAAAAATTTGTAGATAGATTTTTCCACAGATTAGCAGATTGGTGTGTCACAGTATACCTTGATGTTAGTATCATCTTTTTGCCAAATTTTAATAACATCTCCAGGACTTAGGAGCAGCACTAAAGCAGAAAAAAGATGTAAATTTTGTAAATAATGAATCAAAACTAACGCTGTGCTAGACTAAGCTGCTGTTAGAACACATTGACTCCATAGAAGGAAAGCACACTAATACTTTTAAGGTGGAAGCAATTTTGACATGGCCATCCAAAACAATGCAACTGAACTCCTGAGTTTCCTGGGAACAATTATCTAGTACTGAGTCTTTATTCCAAATTCCAGTAAGGTAGCTGCTCCACTTACTAACTCCAGAAGAAGGGGCCCCCTTGAATTTCACTAACACCACCCACCATAATTTTGTCAGCTTAAGTAATGCATTTGTCCAAGCTCCCATCCTGATCTTCTCCAACTTTGAAAAGGAGTTCCAGGTGTTCACAGAAAATATAAAATCAGCCATTGGGGCTGTGATCATCCAGTTATGGGATAATAAGTATTTACCTGGTCAAGTTCATTTTTAAAAATGTGCTCCAGTGAAAAACAACTACTCCACATACAAAAAAGTTCTGGCAGTAGCTTTCCCTTCATAAATTATGGTACTATCTGTTGGATTTTTGTTTCACTGTATTTACCAATAATTCAGTGGTGAGCTTTCTTCTGAACAACCAATCCTGAATAGATGCCAAATATACTGAGAATATGAACTAATTAAGTTTGACTTGAAATTTGTGCATCTTCATGGACAGCTTAATGTGGCGGCAGATAGGTTATCACAAATCAAAACAACTTAGAAGGGACAGCAATTTTACATATGTTGGAGATTGATCATGAGGAGCTCCTACAAATATGAAAGTTTATGGTGACTTTGAAGTGCCAAAGGGTAGCCAAGATATACCTTTGTTAAAATACTATTGCTAGAAATTCTATAATTTTTGAAGGTCACCTGGATATATGCACCAAATGATCAGTTGCTTAGGTAGCTCAAAGGTTGAACGCATGCAGTGGATGAAGGAAGCTAAATAGCGCTAGAATTTTGGAGCATAAGCTAATTGGTGTGACTATTTGCATTATACTAGTGACCAAATGCCTACACCTTAAGTCAGTAATTATGTATCTACATACCATGCCTGCCAAATCTTTGCTAAGTCGCCAGGTGCCCAGAAACTCCTGAACCCTATAGCAACACCTGGACTATTTTAGATGTGGGGCCTTAGCTTCATGGGACCCCTGATAATAAACACTAATGGGACAAATATATCTATTTGCTACCAGATATTTTAGCTGCTGGCCTTCTACAAAGGCATATCCCTGGTCTGAAAACAGCCACCACAGCTCTGTTCCTATACAAAGAGTTATTTAACATCATTGGACCTCCCACATTATCTTGACTGACCGGGGATCCCATTTCAAAAACAAGCTGATCAAAGGAATGATGGCCCAGGTACGCACTTGGCACTCTATGATGACAGCATATAAAACGTTAGTGTAATGGTTTGACCAAACATATGAAGCAAGCATTGACATACACCCTGGAATGAAGTATCACCGTTAACCTTGACAAATAGTTTAAACACTTACCCACTATTCTTTAGGTATACTATACTAAGATCAAAATCACTACTAAGTATACACTATATAAGTTAATGTTTGGAGTAAAATTACTGCCCAACCCACTAGCTAATCAGCTTAATGGCCAGCTTCCATCAGCTTAACAACTCAAATATTCTGAGCCTGAGAAAGTGTTACAGAGTCAAAGATGCCTAATGAAGACTGATTATGATAACCACCTCAAAATTCTACAGGACTTTACTGTGGGTGACCTTGTCCTCCTATACCATAATGACATGAACTCTCTCTTTAAGAAGACTCACCCTCACTTCAATAGGCTATTTAAAGTCACTAAAGTACTTTTTATGGGAACTACAACCTAGAGACTCTCAATTGAGTGCCATATCAGTCAACTTTCAATGGCAACCGTCTCAAATTTATACCAATATAAAATAAATAGATGAAGTGTCAAATGGGTAAGTGATTTGCTAAATATTAGCAAATCTTTGATATCACCATTTGAGAGATGTTCATATTTATCCTGAATCCTGCCACTTATCCTAGAATATTTTAGGCCTTGAAACCCCCCTAGAAATGGGCATAAAACCCCGTTGTTAGTTTTCTCAATTAAGAAACGTATTATAGAGTTCAAGTTCCCTTATGTTTTTTATATCCAGTTTAATAAAAACCTTTCCCCTGGGTGTTTACCTCAATAAACTGCCCAGGATGACTGATAACTGTCAGATCAACGAACTGAAAACTCCCGATAATTACTCTGTCATAACGTCACCTTATTGCAGCTTTCAACAGAATTTGTTACCTTTGCAACAATACAACTAATTAAATTAACTATAGAATTAGGGAAACTCGAACGCAGAAATTGAATGTCAGGTAAGCGAAGCAAATCCCCAAGTAATCTTTATTATATTTTATTTGTTGAAGTAAAAATTGGCGAGCGAGGCATCATTCCCAGAATACCATGGTGCCTCGAACATAACGAAAAAGACGGAGCAATCGGGTGAAGCCAAGCCCCAAGAGCTCAGGTTTTTGTTACGCGACAAGCTTTTGTCATGTCGCGGAAACCACAAGGTAAGGCAAGGTAAGGGAGGCCAGAGTAGCCCACAGGAAAGCAGAAATCCAAACTGAGGTTCGGAAAGCGCTGGCTGGACCTTTTATGGTTGCCTTTCATGGAGCCCCCGCGCACCATTATTTAGGCTTGAAAGAGCCAAAAGATGGCTTGGGAGGGGCACAGCTCAGCGCTGAGTCCAGCCCTCAACCGAAATTCCAAAAGCTTTTTGCCTTGGGATTTGGAAATCCGAACCCAAGTCAAAATGTAACGATCAGGTTGAACCCAACCATTACAAATATGATGGTACATTTTTTATTAGCTAAATGAAAGATATTGGTAATAAACATAACATTATCAATATTATCCTAAATTGCATCTAGTTCCATTCTTTTATGATATACAAAGCTCAACTAGAGAAATCTAAAATCAATACTTACAATTAAAGCAATAAAAGTCTTATAAGATAAGAATAAAACGCTCATCTAAATTACACCTTGATTCTAAATTTAGGTATCTACTCCTCTAACTACTATATCCTATATATGGTAGGTTTATTATTGTATCTTCTGACTTCTATCTTTGTCATCTTAGATTAATTTGAAGGTATAAATGATCTCATAAAACATAATTCTGTTTAGTTTCTATAATTTTATTTAGATGATATAATATATGAAGTAAGTTCTTTCTCTATAAACTTTGATAATAGTTGCTCTCTTTTTCAAAGCTTCTTATAAGTATGGTTTAGATTTATACCAAAAACTATTTTTCTGCAAATTAGTCTTAGATTATTTGCTTTCATCTTATCAGGAGTTACTGATATAGTTAGTGATAAGAAGGAAGCGCAACACTAAATTGATATTTTAGAAATCTCTAATAATAAATTTATAATAGTTTTCTATTAATAGTCTACTTTCATTCACAAATCTGGCGCTTATTTTGAACACCTCTTTTATTTTATCTTAACAGATGAACAATTGGTTTAAACTCAAGCTATGCTAATGAGTATTTATTGATTCATCGGATACACTAATATCATTCTCATAAATTTATAACGGGTGCAGCTGTGCTTACCTGTAACCGCAAGCTATGGTGGGGTAAAAATGCCATGACAGGTTTGAAACTAATTGAGTAGGACGAAAATTGTTTCCTCCATCCCCAATCATCATTACTAAATTAGTGATTTGGAGTTAAAAGTAGGATTTAGGTGGTTGTCATGCGGGGCGGTTCCCGCTACTGCTAAATCTTTTAAAGATCATCATAAATTTATTAAAATGTCCAAGCTCTTTTAAAAAAGTTTATGCATTGTAATTGATTCGTCACTTTAAGAATAAGAATCATTTTAATTAAGTTATTCTAAATTTCGATAAGTGCGACAAATTTTGGATTATTGATCCTTAACCTAATTAGAATTATTTTTACTCCCGAATTAGAAGGCTTTATTGGCTTAATCAGTTTCATTACAACTATCGATGCTCTTTATTCAATTAATCAGCATTAATTGGCATAAATTCTAGAACTCTTGTTTGATACTGAATTTCGAATATAAATCGAAATTGCTGAAGCCGCCTTTGTGCAAAAAGGCATCAATGCTTAAACTCAATTCAATTTACGCCTTAACTTGTTTAAACTAATATTTATCCTAAAGTCCATCCATGTGTAATTTAAACTTACAATACATACTTTCTGAACTTGAAAGTATTTTTATCACATTAACTAACACCCAAACCTAAATGCTTTACGACTAAGCAGTCACTCCAAAATGATAGTATAAATAAACTTCATATTAACATTCATCATAACAAACATGGTCTCAGTTACAAAGCTCATTTCTACTATCAGTTTTATCGCTCTTTTGGATGCCGCTCCTGTAGAAAGAAGAACCTTTGGCCATCTCAAATCTAAAATTAATAAGATGATGGGATACTCAAATCCTTACGGCAATAACAACTCCAACTCAAACAGCAACATGAACTCAAATAGCAACTTTAACAATAACAGTAACTTTAATATGCCCAATAATCAAGGAATTTCAACAACATGCAATGGACCATTCTGTGGCGGCAACACAGTAGTGACAAGCAATATGTGTAACGGAGTCCCCTGTGGTACCAATACTTTAACCACAAATTACATGTGTAACGGAGTTCCTTGCGGGAGTTCTTTCTTTTTGTGCCCCAACGGTGATCCATCCTGTGGGGGCAAGGTATACGCTGGCTCTCAGGGCAGCAGTGGCTCAAACAATTTATGCTCCAATGGTAATTCATGTGGAGCCGGTACCCTCATCTCTCCCAGCAATGGCGGCAAATACTGAATTTAAATTTCTTATTAAATAACATCTTTCATATATTAAATGTTTTGTATGTTTGTCGATATTGTGAATGGTTTTAATGTAGTTGCATGTTTTTAACTTTATACATAGCATAAAAATGAGAGTTTCATTAAACTAATCATAATTTAGAAGTCATTGTTTTTTTAGTACTAGATGGTAAGTCATTGTTTATATTCTATTTGGGGTGAGAAATATTAATAGTGATTTTTTGCATCTTTGCATATAATTTAAAATTTATAATGTGTCAACAAGGCAATCCAAGCGTAAAGTCCTACTTGTTTTCACTTTAGTGCAAAAAGAACTAGATTGGTGGGTTAAAAAATGGAGTCATAGTCTGCTTTAACTTTAGCCCTTTCATTGATTTTCAAAAAAGTCCTCTGTTTATTAGTCCTTAAATTTGAAAAAAAATTCTTAGCCAACATTTACACTTTTTCTAATTATTTTTGTCCTTGTCTGTAACATAAATATTCAATAAATTTGAGGTATATATATAACCCTCATTTTTTGGATGCATATATGCGTTTTTAGATTTACACAACCCTCATTTTTGGCGGCATATATGTATCAAATCATTGAAAGGGTTAATTTATTATAGCTCGAAAATTATTATGATTAGATTTAGATATCAGTTAGTATTTTATATAGGTAGAGTTTTGTTATCTTTTATAAAAGGCTTCATCAAACTAAAAATAAATTGCCCTCATCCATTAAATAACATATAATATATATAATCAGACAATATAGCTTCAAACTATTTTATGGCAGGTTAAATACATATTGTTTATTTGAGGTAACCTGACCAGGTGATGTACATTATTGAAAAGAAATAAAGTAAAATCTTTTGGGAAAAAGACCTTTTCAAAAAGGCACTAAAAAGTATGAAGTAATTGAGTAATTATCAATACTAATAAACCTTTTTGAAGTCGGTGCCATATTTTAAACTGACTCATAATAGCCATTTATAATATATATATATTCAACATTGTATATTATAAGTAGCTTATAGTTTACACTTAGATATTAACCAATATAAGCTTTAATTTGTATTTGTGAGCAAAATTATATAAGTCAGGTTGGAATAAAGCACTGACTTCAAAAAAGATTTTATTAAGTATTTATAATTTCTCAATTAATTTATACTTTTTAGTACCTTTTTTGAAGAAGTTTCTTTTTCTTAAGAAGATTTTTTGAAGGAAATTCTTTTTCCAAATTTTTTTAATCCCAATCTTTTTTCACAAAAAAGCATCATATTTTCAAAAGTGGTTCTCTTTTAAAAACATAATCTTAAAAGCCATAATCTCTATTTATCATTTTTGAAACCTCACTATTTCTATATAAAGATAAACTCACTATATATATATATATATAATATATAGTATCTCATAAACAAATATACTAAAATTACATTTTATAAAATTTAGTTGGTTTTTGGTCAATCTATGCTAAATTTACCGATTGTCATCTACAATAATTCATTTAATCAAAAATAATTGATTCTATTAGTAAAATTATATAAAAATGATAGATATCTATAATGATTTAAGCTCATCACACAATGATCTCATACTTGCCTGGCTAATGAATATACCCCCAGCCATAGGGCATATATCATGCTAAAAGTTGATTTAAAGCTATTGCTTCACCAATGCTGGAATAAAGTGTATCCATCGTTTTATAAGCCCCACAATTATCCATCCCTTCCAGTCTATTTTAATATACATACTAAAGTATTGGGCAGATGCTGGACTAATCTTTACAAAATTAAAATGGAACCCAAGTTAGGGGAGGATACCCCAATGGTAGAATAGGGACCTCTACCACTGCCTCCCCAAGCTCAATTCTGGTACAGGAACTTTGGGTAGGGGACAATTATGACTGTGTTGGCATTGCACACCAATGCCCCAAACTGAGATAGTGAATAGCAAAGGCGGTCCATGGAGTTCCTGGCCTATCATACACTGCACATGGAGGCTTTCTGGATTTTATCCTCCTTTCCCATTCATTTGATTTCCCCTTAATTGGTGCGGTATTGCCCCCAGGTTGGCCCACCTCAAATAAAATTCAAAAAAAGGGAACCCAAGTTAGAGCATTCATTTTTTAAAAGGAAGATTATCCAAATTAGTCTAGAAGTTTCATAGTTATGTGCAAACAAACACAGAAAAATATACTAGTCAAATTGAGAACCTTCTTCTCCCTCAAAGTTGGATAAAAAATTAAATGGGATGAACTGACCAAAGAGAAAAGTGTCACCAAAGCAAAACTAAATAAACTAACCAGGACAGTGATGGTAAACCATTAAACAACTATGGCATAAGGGGAGGAGGGTCAGGGAGCACTTCCTTGGTATTGTCAACATTTAGCAAGGTGCAGGCCTAGGTGGACAGCAAGGGAGTGGGAGCATAAGTAGCATGGGTTTTGATATTGCCCAAGAGAGGCCAGGCCAGGTATTGTGCATCACAGCAAAGGTGGTAGTATTTTGAAACAAATCTTGCCCATCTTAGAGTGTGCTTTGGGGAGCTTGATGAAGGTGGCAATGTTAGTTCATGTGATTTTTGCTTTGGGGTTTTTTACAATCGCCATGACATTCAAGACTGAGTCATAGGTGGCCTTAAGAACTCAAGTTGGCCCCACTTACCTACCGTGGAAAGCTGATCTGTTCCAGAAGGGTGAGGAACACCCTTGGCCCCAGACTGAATAAATAAATTATATTTTCTTAAATTTTATTTGAGGTGGGCCAACCTGGGGATGTACCACACCAATGAAGGGGATTCAAATTAATGGGAAAGAAGGATAAAGCTAGGAAACATTCATGCGCAGCATATGATAGGCCAGAAACTCCAAGGACCACTTTGTTATTTGCTTTCTCAGTTTGGGCATTGGTGCACAACGCCATCACAGCCATAATTGTCCCCTACCCAAAGTTTATCTACTGGGATTGAACTCAAGGAGACAATGAGACTGAATGCATATTGAATTAATTAATCTAATTATATCTGGAGAAGTTATCAATAATCAGAAAAAACATCAAATTTACAAAGTGGTATGATTTAATACTTTTGACAAACTACAAAAGTTTTTTAAAAACCATATGGTACTTAAACCTAAAGGATTTATAAATCATTAATTTATCAGATAACAATCTTAATATATATAATCTTAAGATATGTTAGACATTGTATGTGTGTATGTGAAAGACACATTATCTTATGAATGAATGAACTAAAAATCACAAACTTGGCAAAGAAATACTCTATAAATTTTGGGATTAGTCATAGGTTATTTTTTAAAAGACTATAATTATAATAAAAGTTATATATAAGATAATAAATATAAGATTGTAATGGCAATTGTATACCATTTCAGCTTAGCGTTTTTGGTATTATACATTTAATTTATTGGGCTCATAGGTTTTGGCAAGCAGTTGGTAGTTTATGGTTAATTTAAAAGCTCAAAAATTATCTTTGGCAGAGTTGTGATTAGTATATTTAGGTTAATTTGATAGGCTCAATTGTTTCAAGCTAGTGATTGATGGTATAGTTTTTTCAATAGTTTCAATTAGCTTTGTCTGGGTGGTTGGTTGATTAAGTTTATTTAATAAATTTAAATTTCTTCTTAATTTAATTGATAGCTATATACCAATATAAAAAAGCAATTAGGATTGTCTGCAAATTTTAAATATCACAAGCAAATTTAAATAAAAAAAGATATTGACAAACAAAGGGTGGTTAGCCGAGCGGGTAAAACTGCTTCCACCCCTAGTGCAGGTTTTAAGTTCGAAACCTGTACTGGCTAGAAATCATTCTCGGTGTGGTATATTTGTCCCAAGGTCGACCCACCTCGAATAAATTTTTTTTAAGATATTGACAAACACAAGGCTATAAATCTCTTTATATAAAAATCATTGTGTTTATATATTTGAATATGGGACACAATATCTCATAAACAAATTAACCTATTATAGCAGTCAAAATCCTGACATTAATTAAGGCCCGCTGATGCTATTTGCACAGGATTCACAATTTAAAAAGAAGCAGAGGTGGTTAAACTCTTAACTGCTGTATAATATAAATGATTAACTTTAAGGTTAAAAATCACACTTTTATAATTTTAATAGAATATTGTATTGTCATTGGAGATACATAAATGTGCCAAATTTCAAAGCTATAGCTTGTAACTGTCAAGGTCCTACCTGACCGCCATATGGTCCTTACCTTTAAGACTACCAACAAGAGTATGGAGAAGGAGTTCCAAAGTTCAGCCATGAGATTTAATCAAATTTGAGATGGTTCAGTTTTTAAATATAATATAAATAATAATTTTGATGATACATTTAATGCCAGTAGTCAGAATCCAGTTTTTCTCTCACAAATTGCACTTTTAAATTTAAAAGTGATTAGTACAAGCTCAAAGAGAATATCCACCTGCCTGTGAAGTTTTGTACCTATAGAGCAGTACACCACAGACATGCCACTTAGCATAAGTAGGTAAATCAGTCCATCTGTGCAAAGCACAAAGAACCAACGGCTTACTTGTGCCAATTATGAGTATAATTATGAAGTATGCCAAGATGGATGCACCATCTGGACTTCTTCCCACTAACAAAGGCCTCCACATGACTAGTAATGGTATAGCCCTAATTAATAGTTGCTTGACATATAACAAATCAGCAACATGAAAGTTTAAAAAATGATTGAACTTACCAAAAATCATGAAAACACAATGACAAGCACAGTGAATGCAACTGGCTCCTCAGAATCAGTTTCTTTTGAAAACCAGATAATTGACTCTGCCCTTGGGGAGTACAAAGCAATGCCAAGAACAGCAGCGTCAAGGATATTCTCAACAAACCTCGATTAGGTGAAGGGATTGGGGCCTTGCAGGAAAAAAAACTTTTTTGAAAAACCCAAAAAACCCTGATGAAGGTTTGGTTGGATTGGAGACAGAATCTGATTTGACCAGCGAAAGCTGAGGGCCCAGTTCATCTGGGAAACTACAAAAAATGTTTGCAACTGGATGGAAATAATATTTGATGCCGCTCAGAACAATTACCCAAAAATACATGTTGGGGACCAGTCCTGATAATGACCGGTTAGGGGGAGAATGATTCCTGACCATGAACAAACTGGCAAGCTGAGCAAACTGTTGAGGATAATTCCCAATGATTCATCAGGTGCAATCCCCAACAAATTAAGTAGCTAGTGAGGGCAAAATCAGCCTAGAATAAAACAGCGAATCAGACAAACTGTTAGGTATAATCCCCAATGAACCATCAGGCGCAATCCCTGACAAATCCAAGTTGACAGTGGGGGCAAAAACAGCCCAGAATTGATCAGCAAATTAGAGCAAACTGTCAGGGATCATCCCTGTCAGGGATGAAGGAGGATCAGGAACCAAATCTGAAGGATTGGACACCCACAAAAGATCATTAAAAAAAGTAAAAATACTACCAGAATGGGCCAAAATCCTGACAACAGTCAAGTCAGTGTTAGGGCCCCAGTAAAGTGCACCCCTGTCCAGAAGGACATGCTATCCCACAGCAGCATGTCTTCACATGAAATCAAGCAATGGGAAGCCCTTCAGTTTCCATATTCAATGGTGACACAATGGATCTCCAAAAACATTATGCTTGCCATCGTGGCCATTTGGCATGATCACAAGTTTTCTGCCAGGGCAGCCAAACGATGGCTCAATACCCAAATATTGCTCAAGATGGCGATGCTCTTCAAGGCATCACAGATCCAAACTGAAGCCGCCCTTGAATGGATGAAACTCCCACTGGAGCATAAAGTGATTGAAGCCGCAGTTTGAGAAGATCTTGAGCCAGCGGATGCAAAGGCTTAGATGGAAGCCAGTATCGACCTCCTAAATGTGATGGAATACAATAAGGCCAGAATATCAGCAAGATTCCCCAAGCCATCGGGAGCTCAGGAATCACTCCAACGGAATTATCTGATTATGTGAAATAGTTCCTGAACGTTTTGACCACCCTCAAATGGGCCCAACATACCATTCCAGTCAACACCACACTAAATGGTATAATATCACATTCTCCTCTGAGGAGGCATTGCCACGGATTGTGGCTGGGTTCAAGGCCACCAAGCCCTACACTGGTCATACACCTGAATCCTGCCAGCCACCACATCTGACCTGATGAAGGTGGGCTGGATGAAAGAGAAGATAGTGGAGGGGGGACCCTTTCAGGATTTGTCGCCAGAAGAGGCTATTAATTGGTCCACCAATGAATTCACACCATTGTAAATTATATACTGGTTCTGCGTGGGAGCCAGTATTGACCAAGTTTGGAAATTTGCAGATCTGGGAGTCACAAAAACAATCCATGAAACCCTCCAAGGCTGAACATCGATGAATCCCCCCTCAGGTTGGGACCATCTAGTACTAAAAAAAACCTCTAAGGCTGACCTTTCCCCATTGAGAAATGGAAACTGGCATGACATTGCTACACTAGCCAAAGCCGCAGAATGGGATGCAGCGGGATTCACCCCAGTGTCATCCCAACTGTGAATGGAACACGAGATTTTACCATAGGTGGCAACAGCGATGAAAGGGGTCATGTCCCCAGACCTGGGCTGAGAATGGCTCAAAGCGGGGATCTGAATCAAAATTATCCAGGATTGGAAGCAATCCTTCCTGGAACTGATGGTAGCTGCCCCATACACTGCCAAAGGTTTCACCCCTTCTGAAGCCTTACAGTGGTGCAAGGCGAGAGTTCTGGCTGCCAAGGCACAAATTTTCACAGATGGTGAGTGTAACAGCATTATGGTAAAGGACTGGTGCCAGCGTAGTTTGATTACACTAGAGGCCCTCCAGAAATACCTGCACCCAAAGTGTTGACTGGAAAATGCCCTCAAATGGTACTGACTGGGATTTTTGCTGAAGGATGCCCTCAAATGGCAAAACCTTGAGATCAGAGTGCAAATGGCTATGAGCATTAATTTCTGCAGTATCAGCATACACCAGATCGAAGCATTCCTCAATCAGGGATTTAGCCTCAATGAGTTGGTAAGCTGGATAATGAAGGGGAAAAACCCTGCAAAAGTACCTAAGCCTATCATGAAATCCAAGTTGTAAAGAGCAGCGGCAGCCCATACTGACAATAACACATGGAATGGGGCTAGAAGCCATATCAAATACATCCACCAACTAATCAGTGAGGGCTTCACAGACCGCCAAGTGCCTAAGTCATATCTAAAGGATGCAATCCAAATCCACCTGCAGCTTTTGGAGGAGGAGGAGTGGTCCAACATGATAATGGCGATTTATCAAAAGCTCAATGATGTACAATCAGGAGGGCTTTTGACCATTACTGGTTACCCAAATGGGGCTATATTGATATTGTGATCCCAGGTGAATTGGACCATAAAAAACTCCTTGAGATTGGAATCAAGTATAAAGGATTCTATCTGCGAACAAAATTAACTAGGTACGCTAACCAAACTGCATGGTGGGTGACATTTCAAA
Source organism: Massospora cicadina (assembly GCA_022478985.1). NCBI lineage: Eukaryota > Fungi > Entomophthoromycota > Entomophthoromycetes > Entomophthorales > Entomophthoraceae > Massospora > Massospora cicadina. The sequence goes on along the minus strand of JAKSZP010001476.1, from coordinate 3,021 downwards.
ACCTATTGACCAATCAAGAGAGGGAATGGGTTCATGAAGCGATCTGGACCAGACTATTATACTATGGGGAAGTACAAGAATTTTGGCAGGCCAGAGATGAGTACATTACAAAGTGGCTTTGCCCCCAAACAGTCGATTTGCTATATGAACTGGCACCATGGATGAAGCCAAATAAAATAGCTTTACCTCAATTCATCCATCTGCCCAGCCTAAGCAGAGTCATGTACATCAAGCAAGAAGACGTGAAGCAAGTATGCCAGTTCTGCTACCAGACCAGCCATAAAATGGCTCAATGACACCATCACAAGGGGAAGACCCCTTGAGAGTACGAATACAACCCCATTGGAGGGGTCATGAAGGTCAGGGCCAAAACATTCCTTTGACCAAAAGCCAAAGAGTGGATCCCGTGGAACCTAATGGAGGTCATGGACATGAAACACCAACAACAAGAGTTGGACCTCGCCCATAAGGAAGCATGGGAATGAGAAGTGGCCAAGCTATCTGAAGCGGACAATGAGTCCTTTCATCAACCCAAACCCCAATTCGTACAAAATGGATGAAGGAATGAGCCCTGAACTGATGGCACCACGCCTATCCCAAGCGGAATGGACAATTTGCGAGGAAGAACAATAGCAGAAGGTGAACCAGAAAAGGTTCACCAAGAAGGGATGGGCAGCATAGGATGCCAATAAATTGAAATCAAAGCCTGACAAGTCAAAAAACAAATATGAAGTCAAATCAGAAATTGTCAGAAAGCAAACCTGAGGAGACTAGCAACCAAACAACCGAATTTATGAAATCAGCAAAGTTGGCTGATCTGAAACTGACCAAAAAGGCCAGATCTGTCAAAAAATCAAATGAAGGGGAAGTAATTCAATTGACAGATGAGGGGGAACCTGCCATGCCACCAGTAGGGACCATGGAGCACCTGGAGCTGGTAATTAAACTATCCTCATTGTCCATTGATAGGGAGATGGGGATGGCGACTGAATTCCTGGGGCACAGAATGCATGGTAATATAATCACATTTACATCCAACCGCCCGTGAAGGTTGACCAATACCTCACCCACCCTCAGTGACACTAACCACCAACAAGCAAACTTCCATCAATGACTCAATTCACAACCCTGAAAATATTAATCCTCCTAACCATTGGTCAGGCAGCTGGAAATGAGGATTGCAACCACAAATGGTTGGGGGATGGTGAGCTACAAATGAGAAGGCAGAAGTACACCATTTCAAAAAAACAATAATATAGACATAATTTTAATATTGGAAAATTAAGCAGGTTGCCAAAAGAAAATGATGCTGAGATCAATCCATGATGTGACAAATCACCTATGGTCCCGCCAGTTAGGCTGTCAAGCCCTCTAAATGGATCATGTGGCGATCGTCGCACTGAACAAGAACATAGACATGGAATTTGGGGAGGAAACTCATTCTGGAAGGATCCTGATAGCGACCACTATGCATAGGGAAATGAGAAAGCCCTTTAAGTGGTGGAAAACTATGATCAACTGAAGCCCCACAAAACCAAATTTATTGGGATTTTTTATCAGAAGTACCAGCTGAAGCGATGACAATTATAGCAGGAGACCTAAATTTTTGGACAAATGTGAGTTGGGATATGTTCCCAACAAGCAAAAGTCCCACCCAAAAGGCCAATGAGATGCTGGAATACCTAGTCAAATTGGGGATGTGCCTCACGATTGACAAAGAGGACAATGACCTGGCCAACCTAGCGTGATGGACATATGAATCCGCTGGAGCCCTACAGACTGGTTTGCGCATGGATTATATACTGGTGTCATCTGACCTCAAGCCACTGATATCCAACAGTTAAGTCAATATAGATGCCAAAAGCGACCACATGATTGTCTATGGGGATATTAATCTGGACGAAACTCCTGAGGAACTTTGATTGGCAACTGGCATCAGCCACACTGAGGGATGGGGAATGGAACCAAACAATTAAAGCCGGACTGGATTGACTGGTTGCATATCTGGATCACCACCTGTAGACAGACCCTCTGGAATGATAGATCTGGATCAAAGAGGAGATGAAGCATAATAGCATGAAGTTCAAAAAGTGACAACCTATAAGTGAACTGCTGCCATGAAACAGCTGAAAACTGCACTGGAGAGGTTGAAGATCAACCAGTGAGACAGCAAAGAATGGTGGAGCAAGTACTGAACAACGCATAAAAGGTATTGAGCCTTAATGGGGAAACAGGATTCAGAGCAATAGACCAATGCTACCTACCAATATCAGAGCTTAGTGGGGATAATGTCCAAAGAGGGCCTGGCGCACCTCAAGGAAATCCAAACCAAGGCTAGGATATGGGAAGTAGAGACAGCGGAAGGGAAAGTATCAACTGACCCAGAAACAATCAAGTGTGAGATATAACACTTCTATGGTGAACTATTCCGCTAACAAGAAACAGGCGAATTGGTGACAAATGCCTTAATTGACCTGGCCAAGCCAGCACTTGGGGGCTGTATGCTGAAAGATGTCACTAACCTATCAACCAAAATTTTGATTGACAAAGTTAAGCAGGCGCTAAAAGAGTTGCAAGAATGAAGGCGCTGGGCCCCAACAGCATATGTGTGGAGGTGTACAATGCATTCTGCAACCGCATTGCACCAGAATTCAAATCCCTATTTAATCACTTTTTGTAAAATGGACAGAAAATCCCAAGAGGCCAAGAGACCCAAATTGTACTCTTGTACAAAAAAGGACTCCAATGCCAACTATGGAACTGGTGCTCAATTGCACTGTCCAATGTCAATTATAAGCTGCTAAAGTGCATATTATCAAATTGGCTGATGGCAACGGCACCGCGCATGCTCCATAAGGCCTAAAATGGGTTCATCAAGGGCAGGGGTATGTGGGAAAGGATTAGTGCAGTCCAAAACGTACTCCAAGATGTGCGGGGAACTGAGCAGAGATATCTCATGTTCCTCAACATGGAAAAGGCCTATGATCGCATAGTGTGGTCATTCCTACATGAGACGTTAAA